>QNGE01002403.1:7018-40654 GCA_008508345.1 Paragonimus westermani
GATACGAGCGATTGAACGCAGACATCGGTGGTCAAATACTTGAAGACGGTTCACGTCTTTGAAATGACAAGCTTCTTTACAGTACGGATCTCATAAAAACATGGATGGTAATAGAGATCGGCGATAACGAAATCCGTATCCCTGGCTATTCCGTTTACCATGCTGGTCTCAAAATGGGACATATGAGATGTGTCACCATCTACTTTAGTCTTAAGTTACCCCATCCTTTTGTACACAGCAGCAATATCTGTTCTCCCATGTGTGATGCGATCTGGTCACAAGTCAAGCTCCGTGGCGATCGTTCGTTTTTACTAGGGGCTATCTACCGTTCGCGTTCAAACTCACTCTTGGACGTCAAGGCTGTAATATCTCACATGAACTAGTCCATTCCTACCCGCCTCTTCCCTCATTCGTCTGGGATGGGTGATTTTGACGTCCCGAAAGCGTCTTGAATGCAACCCCGTCGACATGCTCCAAAAGAAAACTTTGACTCACCTTTGGCATTAGTCGTACAACAGAAAGTCTGGTCCTAACACGCGAAGACTGTAACGGGGTGCCGTCCAGGACAGATCTCCTTTTTGATGGACTTCGTAATCACAAACGGTTCACGTCTTCTACCATGAGCGGCTAGGTTTCGCCGCCGTAAAGTAATACGACCCTCACCGTTGTCTTATATACGCGCCCTTTTAGCTTCAGAGAAATACCTCTCTGTCGCCAGAGATGCCCTAGATTAGCAAATACCGGCATCTTGTGGGTGCTGGAGACAATCCATCATTATTTCGTCTATGACGGAAGTAAACAAAAATGGTGACAGCGGACAGCTTTGACGTACGCTGATCATAGTGCTGACACTTTCAGACAGTTCCCCGTAAACCCTAACCTGAGCTGAGGTATGGGAATAGAGTGCCGACAGTATGTTCACGTACTTAGTCGGCACACCTCTGCGTTTGAGCTACTCTAAAAGTGTAGATCGATCCACTGAATCGAACGCACCTTTATAGTCGAGAAACACAACAATTGTTGGCCGGCGGTACACATGACGCCACTCCAAAATTTGACGAAGAGTGAAAGTGTGATCTACACATCCCCACCCGGGGCGAAACACCGCATGTTCTTCCCTGCTGTTTACCTCTCGAGCTGCAGTGAGTCGACGAAGTATATCAGATGCTAGAACCTTAGAAATGACTGAGGTCAAACTAATTCCTCTGTGGTTTTCACAAGAGCCCCTTATACCTTGCTTGAATATAGGAACTATTATCGAGTGATCCCAACTGGAGGAGATAGTTCCCCTCATCCACACAATTTGAAATAAATGAGTCAAAGCTTCTATCAACGCCTCTCCCCCTTTGAAAAGTGCCGGTAGGAGGTCATCTGGACCAGTAGCCTTAATACGCTTGATGCCGCAATGCAATTTCGGACCTCAGTCTCAGTGGGTGGTTCCAAGTCTACCGACCAGGGCACTAACTTGCAAGCTTGTGTCGGCAACGCTGTAGAACGCGATGAACGTGAACTCATGGTAATATAACAATCGCGAGTGGTACATGTGAACACTGCATCACACATGCTTACATGTTATCAACGACAAATGTACGTTCTCAGTGAATTGACATTGAGGGTACTTCTACAACCGCAGGATCTTCGCATGGTGGTAGTGCATCTCGAACAACCGCAATGATTTCTATTTCAACAAGTGCACCCAAACCTAGTTCATTGTAAAAGACGGAGATACGTAATTATGACAAAAGTGTATTGTGTAATTTTTCCACCATACGAAGGTCAATCGGTAGCGCACCAGAGCCCCGTTAGCTCATCCCGTATATGGTTGCCACTGGCGCACCGCTTTGAGGAGGGGTTAGAGTTTGCAGCAGCCCCGCCCATCCTGCAACGTAACAACGGGATTGATGAGTGCGGCAAAACAGGATGGGCGGGGAAAACTGAATAAACAAATGGGGTAGGTTGAAATGCATGACATTAAACGGTTATTGCAAGCAAGCAGTGCGCATATTGATGACATGGTGAGTTTACAATTCAAAGCGAGCGGTGCAAGCGGTGAAACTGGAAACGTACAACTGGTTAACAGAAGCGACATTTGGAAGCGTTGGCGACATTTGGGTGTCCGGCACAACGCTGATGCCACCAACGGCAACAGCTATCACACTGGATCCAGTCGGTTAAGTCCTCGTCCGCCAAATCCTCTCGGTCACATCCCGAACAATGTTGATCGTCCACTGGAGGAAGGTGTTTTCTAGGAACGCCACCCTTACTCGTTTTTTGACATACTTGGACGAGGAGTTGCTGCTGATGTGGCGTAACCTGACACTCCTAGCGAACTCCGTGTCGTCCATTATTGCAGGCTGGTTTCCAAATCCTACTGTCGGGGACGTTCTCCGCATAGATTGCTCTTGTTGTCTCGATTGAGAACTGGATGTTGGTCGCTTCGACGCCTCCAGCTGAGAGAATCTTTGCATTTTAACCTCGGTGTCAAAGCTGGCAAACGACCCAACGAACACTTTTTCGCCTGATGTAGCTAAGTCTAAAAACTGCTTCAACGCTCTCACAGTCCACCAATAACTCTCACCCGGCATGCTGCTCACTACCTCACAAATGTCCGAGGTAAGGTTCCTAGTCTCTACCAGTTTGCTTGCCTTACTTTCAACCTTTCCCTTAATTAAACATCCCAAGCGTGTACCGTTAACTGCGCAGCTTCGAGAATATTCCGGCAGTAACCACCTACTGTTTCTCAACATATTGCTTGCATCAGTAAGGTTATTATTACAACACCACAGAAGGTGTCGGCATGGCAGCTCCCAATTGATGGAGAACAAACACGTACAGGACCCATGACCGTCAACGCTGACGACGTGTCTATCAGCAAATATTACTTTGCCCGGTTGCATATCCGACACGCAGACAGGCTTCTCCCAGTTATCCCCGGCTACCCTTAGTGCACACGGAGAAAGTTGTTCTAATGCAGTTACGCCGCCCGTTTCACATGTGGGACGTCCACCATTCACCAGTGGCATCGTAACAATCCGTCGAAATTTCATTTCTAGGTACTCGTTCCGATTCAGTATCTCCCTTACGCAGTCGTATAACGTTGATCGAGGTGACAGATTACCCTTGATATACCTATTAGCCACCTCCACCCTGTTATTCGTCCCATTCCCGTGATGCACAATGCCACGTCGTGCATACATGGCTCAGTGCTCTTTCACAGGAAGCAGGCGAGTTTGCAAATACTCACCAAGCTCCCTATTGCGACTGCAAATGGTGTTAACTATCCGATTAAATTCATCTTCGGATTTACAATACAGCAGATCACACATTTCTTTAGCGAAAACGTTTCTCTCATCTGAAGATATCCCCTTCAGTTGCCTACATCTGTCAACCATATTCTGTTTCATATGAAATGAACAAAACAGAATCTTCGCGTTAGGGAACTATTCTTCTCAACATTACAGCTGTGCCGGGTGCCTATCTACAACGATCGTCTTCACATCACTTGTTGGCATCAACTGCTTGGAGCTGTCCAACATGACCTTATAACATAGCAATCTTTAATTAGGGAAAAAACTATAAAAAACGCTCCTACATTTACCATTACAATCCGTAACAACAACGTGTCAAAAATGGTGAGCTCCGTTGTTGTACTAAGCTGTGGAATCTGCCATGACAACACTTCCATAATTTACGTATAGTTCTTGAAGTCTTTTGGTCGTAAAAGACAAAACAACCAGGTTACCCTCGTCGTCCGTTTTCAAATACATAGGTCCTACAGGTTCTAGCATTTTACGTATGCTCTCTAAATCGCAATCCGGATGTTCACGTAATAGCTTCCTTCGTCTTAACGACCTTACGTCACTAGGATTCATCACTATATCAAAATCATGCCTAACATAATCGATAACTTCATGGGTTCTGTGGAAACTATCCAACAACCCACATACAGCATCCTCCACCGAACTTTCTAGCCTACGGTTGTCGGGGTATACTCCCGGGTCGACCGACATTGTCCAGTGATTGTGAACCAAATAACTGTGCGATATACGCAAAGCTCCCTCCTTGAACGATAAGTGAATAACCAACGGACACTGAAAATCCTGAAACCTGTAACACCATGTATATAAACATGCAGAAAACGAAATACTCACCTGTGATTCACACTATCCGTCCGCCTGCTCTTCCTGGTACAGTGGACACAAAACAGGTAGCACTGCTTGTAAACTGCAAATTCCGGAATTTTCTTTCCCGAATTCCGCAAGTACTGTGCACGTGTTACACAATTTCTCATAACGTATCTCGTCACTGTCTCCAACTGAAACTTTCGCAATTTCCCACGAAATTCCATGAAAGCTTCACAACGGAAACCATCCGGGAATTATACTCGAAACGCTTCACTTAGGTCCACCAGTTCCGATACCTTGCATGAAAACCGGTTATCTGCCGCCCAACGCACCAACGCCCGAATTTATACAACGAACCAGCCAATTAACAATCACCGCATCCAAATCTGCCTATAAACACTCTACAGCCGCCAACGCACTTTCCTGTTGTCAGCAGTAAAGATTATTCTGATTGGTTGAAGATGTTGGTGACGCCTATTTGAAAATGTAGAAATGGTGATGCATCATAGTGGGCAGAGGGATACGAAATCTTCCTTGAGCATACAAGTTGTGTGCACGGAGCATAAGTAAATCACCCGAGAGATCGCCCCTCCTTAAAACTATTACTGTTTGCGAGGAGCGCATATGATCAAAATTGACTAGTTTCGGAGCATCGCCCAGAAGTTTTTGTGTGCTTCGTGCCACTACGTTCCCGTCAAAATACCTAGCTGAAAATTATTCTCTCACGCTACCAACTGTTCTTACCTTTCACTGAAATAGCTACAGCATTTTAAACGGATACCTGATTTGTCCGAAAAGACCAAAGACCTCTCAGTTATTCTGGCAGCACGACCTCACTCGGAAACTGCGCTGGTCTAGTGTTGGGAGAAGTCGTGAGAAAACATGCTTGATTATTGTCCATTCCTCGATAAGTTTTTCTCGCAACCGTTACTACCATTTGTTCGAACATGGTGTTCCTCCGTAGTCACTTTCATGCTTCCCTCTAGATCTCTATCCACAGACCATTACTTATTAGCCTTTACCTAATAAATATTGGTATCTTAACCAGTTTTAGTTTCTCTTTTATCTCAGACCGGATTAAGGTGTTCTAATTGCACCCCTATATTAATATCCTCCTACTGTATGTCGGTTCTTAGCGGTTGCTTAACAAAGCCTCTTATTGCTTGTCTAACGAGCCACGCAAACAATTCACAAATAAATGACTGTAATGTCCACTCAATGATGATCGATCCGCGCGGTGAACCAATATTTTGCGACTTTCTCTGAGCTGTGAATACACTAGGTGTGTCGCAACTGCATCTAAATCTCTGGATGCGTAAGTTAACTATAACCGATAACAAAACAACAACAAACGACGGGGCAGGAAAAGGAACATTGGAGAACGGCAATGAACGACGGACGAAGGAGTATACGCGACTAACTCAAAACTTTACAGACAACACAGCCCTCCAGGACTGAAATTATGACGCTCCCAAGCGAAACACTATAGTGGCACTCATTTCAAAGACATCGTAACTAGCACATCCATATTTATGAGGCTTATAGTCAGCAGGAAGGCGCAGCCGGAAAATGGATCAGACAAAGTTCAGACAATGAAGTGCAGTCCAAACCAGAAGACCAGCTTGAATGTGTGTAGTCAAAATAGTATCGAAACGTCACGAAAGCTTGTGAAATATGGTGACACAGCCATGCCGGCCTTGAAGGCTAATTGAAATGTTCATTTTCTTGGCCTTATGCAAGGCAAATGGAAAATCTTTCAGAGAACTGGCGAGTTCATGACAGTGTGACACAGAATTCCTCTCAGAGTATAGGAGACGCAGTAATACCTACTCGGTTGCTGCTACACTTGTTAGCCTAGATATCTCTCACCTGAAATTCACTTCCCAAACAAACTTGTGGTTTCGTTTCTTCAGGTACATCCCGCCAGCCATGTCAAACACAAGCTGAACTTTTCGTGGACCGTTGTGTAGGCCCGAAAACTGACCAGCCACAACTCCGATAAGCCCGGTTCGGGCATGCCTGCAGCTTGATTCTTCCCAGTATACACGAGTTGTTTACCACCGGCAAGCTCTCGGAGCCTAAGCACGATATTAACTATTGAAAGCTTGTGCACAGTTAGTCTCCAACTAACGTGGAAGGCTGCGCAGAATGGTCCATCAGACGACAACAAAAACTCCAGGTTTGAATTCTATCCAAGGTGTAGCGACTACAATAAATGATATTTTGATAGTCGCATTCATCTGTACATTTTCTATGATTTTGGTTTTAAACCTACTTTTGTTTTAGTCAAGCTACTCATTCTGTAACATCGGGCCAGGGGCTAAAATGACAATTCGCTCCGTGTCCCACTAGCTTGACGTGTCTCTCTGTACTCTCTATTTTCCAGGGACGGTAATAGTCCACGAAGTCAACGCGCTGAGACTTGGCTTTTCATTGTCAATCGATTGTCGATAGTGATGACTGGCAGGGTTTTATTGTGTTGGAACAGTTCCAACGAAGGGGCTAAACTAGCGAGGGTCACACTACTGAGCAAGCAGATGTTACCGGACGTTCTTCAGACGCGGGAAGCAAGGAGAGGCACTCCAGGATGCAACGTTACCGTGTAGCATGATCGCGCTAGGTCGCAGCGCCTTGAAAAGCAAATAAATGGGCGTGTTGAACCTCCCCAAGAGCAGATTGACAATCTGCATGTGCATTTGATTATGCTAAGCAAAACGACTGCTTCAAATTGCAGATTACCAAATGTAATAATCGGAATCGGGAACTTCGAATAACCCTAGAAACCGCACTTGATCTACCAGCAGACGTCGTGCTGATTGCAATAAACAGTTCATAGTCATTAGATGAGAAGCCGAGTCCGTGTACGTAGAACAGTGTTCGCGCAATGAGGAAAAAAGGAGTCAGCAACCAATTAAAAGCCTAACACTGAGACTTTTTGTTCATTCCTGATGCGATATTTCTAAGGTGAAGTTTTTGTTGGCCCCTTGTAGATCTTTTATTGTGTCTAGGTTTAGATAAGCGGTGAATCGAGTAGGTTTCCATAACGTGGACTCCCCGGTGCCGGTCAACCCTCACAACAGCCACCTCCCAACTACCTCTGCTTGCGCTGCCAGACACTCATATGCCTACCTCCAGTTTGTGGTGCATGTCCGTTCATGCGCTATTCCTGAGAAACAAAAGCTGTCAGAACTGAGGGCGAGCGATTCAGCGATCGATACACGGGTTTGAGGCAGCGGCCCAGGGCCCCCGGATCCAGTTGGTTTTCCTTGCTTAGTGTCAGCCAACGTCTGTCGATCTGAAAGTCGATCATTGAAAACAGCATGTAGCACCGCTCTTGGGGATTACAGTGAATACCAAGAACAAAGTAAGATTCTCGCATAATGCAATTTTAGGTATATGAGAACCAAGCAAAGTTCTAAAACGATCCCTAGAAGCACTGCTGACGACCTCAGAAGAAAGGCTGTTCCAATAGTTAATAGCTGTGTAAGAAAAGAACTGCTGCTCAAGAAAGGTCCGAGGACGAAGCTTGAAAAACTTCCTATTAAGTCCTCGCCGGTCATCACCATTCGCTACAGTGAAAAACTGTTCTACAAGACCTACTCTGAAGAAGTGTGTGGGTACTAAATCACTGCAAAGTCTTCGAAATTCAAGCAAGTAACGGTCATGAATTTCAAGTCGAGACTCGTAAGTAACATTACTCAGGCCCAAGACCACCTTGGTAGCCGCACGCTGGACACGTTCAACAGCCAATACGTATTTCTTCAGGCCGGTATACACGACCCGATTGGCGTACTCGAGGAGCGGTCTTATATAAACCCCGTAAAGCGTTTGAAAAGCCATCTTGTCTACGCGGGTGATGGTGGGCCTAATCATCATACGAGCGGTAAATCCCTTTTTTACCGCCATCTCATGGTGATACGTGAAGGACAAGTTAGACGACAACCAGATGCCCAGATTATTCTTCAGATCGATTCTCATGATATCTACTGTGCTAGATTCGCTACGAATCATGAAGGCATTGCCAGAATCTCCGCCAAATGACATGTAAGCACATTTATTGTCATTTAGTGGGAGACTCCAATCGTCCGACCAGCGCTCGATCGCGTCAAGATAAATTTATAGTGCACTGGGATCAGCGGTGTTCAAGATTTATAGGTCGTCTGCACATAAGAGGACGTTGCTAGAAATATTGTTTGGAGGACTAACAAAAGACCCAGTGCTGACCCTTGGGGAACTCCCGCAGAAATAAAAGAGGGATACAAAAGGTTTGATCCGGTCTTGACTCTAAAAGTTCTACTATCAAGAAAAGAGACAATCCAGCGAAGAACTTCTCATCGAATAACGTAGGCTTCCAGTTTGTGTTTCAGGAGGCCGTGTGGGACACGGTCAAAAGCCTTGACAAAATCAAAGAAGATATCGTCTGAGATGAAGCCATTGTCTTTGGCCTCCGTCAGGCTATCCATGAAAATAAGCATGTTCGTCAGACATGACCGATTAGGAAGGAAGCCATGCTGGGTGGGAGAGAAAAGATTATTTGATAAAAAGTGATTTGGTCCTGCGCGCTTCAGTAGGCGCTCCATTATTTCGCACGGGATGCTATTGAGGCAGATTGGCCGATAACTAGCCAGAGGATCCCGGTCACCCACCTTAAACATGGGTGTGACCGTCGACTCTTTCCATACGCTAGGGAGGATGTTTGCTTAAACAGCTTATAAAGAGGTTCAGCCACACTCACAGCTGCTTCCTTGAGTATTCTGAGATGGATCATGTCAGGACCCATTGTACTGTATGAATTAACCTTGAGTAAAAGGTCTTTAACATCTAGTACGGGAAACTCAGCGGTCACGAGTGGCTGTCTGAACTTCTGCAACGGTAGATCAGGATGCCAGCTCGGGGATGCGATGTTGTAGACTGCCGAGTAGTACTCCCTGAATAACTTGGCAACAACTAGAGAGTCAGAGAAAGTCTCCTCGTTGGGCAGTCGTAAAGAAAGAGCTGAAGGTTTGTTCTTTCTTAGTCGTCGCATGTGCCTGGATAATAAGTTTTTGTTCCCGCGGGCTCTGAAGGGGATCTTCTCTTGTACGAGTTTGGTGCGTTCGCCGATTTCCGCTTACATCTGTTTTGGACAATGTGTAACCCGCTTAGGTCCTCTGAGTTTCTTGTAATCTTATGCTTCGCGAATAAATGGTTACGGTTATCGAGAATACGACGTATCCTGCGTGGAAGGGGTGGCCGATAAGAAAAACTGCACAGTTTTTGCGGTGAAAATAAGTCTTCCGCTCCCTGAATTGCGCTTTGAAACGTGTGTTAGTTCTGGTCCACGGAGTCCAGGTCACGAAGAAGTGAACCTAGGCAGGTTATCAGGCCGTTAAAATCTACCTGATTAAAGTTTCGAACTGTGGACCCTTTCTCTGGTTGTTGTAACCAGTAACAGATAAGATCAAAGGCTAACAGAGATTGGTCACTGTGTCCAAGTGAGGCTTGATGATCACTATGTCTACCAGGTGGCTCTCATTAGTGAAAGCTGAATCGAGCAGAGAGGGAATCTGACCAAAACGACGCCACGTCGGGGCGGTGACGTGCTGTGACCACGCCTTCCGATGTATCAGCGTCGATGAGGAAGTCCAGAATCCGCTTTCGCATTCCTGGTGAGAAAGTGATGCCCAGTTTACCTTGGGTGCATTAAAGTCACCCATTACAGGCAGATGAGTAAAACATTGTAGTCATGGGAAGTTGTGCAGGCTTACCAGAAGGGTTTCGTCATTGGAGACGTCTGATGAAGGAGAACGATAAATAATCCCCATTAGGAGTGAGTCTTGGCAACGCAGTGGTAGTCGCAGCCACAGAGCGTCACATTTATCAGAGTACTGGAAGCAACCGATAACCGTGGGTGTCGTTGGACACTGCTAAAGAAAAATCGCAGAACCCCCATTCTCTCTCGGGCAGAGTCAGCCGGGTAAACTGAATACCCCTGGACACTCAGTTCACTGTCACTGATATAACCTGTAAGCCAGGTCTTCGTGAAGGCGTACATGCAGGGTTGGGTGTCACTCAGCCAAAGAAACTCATGATCATCAGCTGTACTATGAAAGGGCTCAACTGCAGTTCTTCGGCCAAGAAACCGACATCTTAGGTTGTTGTGTCTTACACGCTGGCAGATTGGGGGGAAGAGGTGGAGGAACGGCGATCTTCGTTTCGGATGATGTCAGGGCCCCACCAGTGAAAAATACCCACCTTCTGGCACTGACTGAATCTTTCCGAGTAAACACGGATGCCCATCGCTCCGTCGCGCCGCTCATTGACACCCTATGTAAACCACCTCCGGTGTCAGATAAATGATGCCAGACTCTACGTAATACTGTCTATTGAGCACGAGGGCAATCTAGCATTAATAAGCGGAAATTTCAACCTTCCAAACGTAGACTTTTTCCGCAGAATGGCTTTTGGCAGAAGGTCTAAAATGATTAACATTCTCGCATCGTAGTTCGACCCAACGGGGCATAACCAGTCTCATTTGGACTTACTCGTGACTACGGAGCCATACATGGTGGATGCCACTGAGATCGATGTTTTTCTAGACGCTAGCGACCATACAGTTATCCGAACCACGCTGAGTTGACATCTTGATTACTCAGAAACCTAATTAGAACTCACGTTGAGTTGGCCGGTTGAGGATTGCGTCGTCTAATTGTCTCCTCGTCATTGTGATTATCTCGGAAAATGCTGCCACGATGAATGCTGATGTGGGTTTACTTGTGTGCATCATATTTTGTGGTGGGGATTTTCAGGACTAACAGGAGAACTTTAGATCATCGGTAAACAATAGGGAATTTCTCCAGGTCACTACCAAACGATTGCCTTGTATGCAGGAAGTGCCTGCATGTTAGAAGATACTCCATTGCAAATAGACAGTCACAATTACAAGCCGTTGCAGTGACGTTGCGCATATTGTAGCGGGAAAGCGTCCTGTAGAGCAGAATCTTCATTGCCCCATACGCTAATTGTCATGCCACCCACGCGCTCGGACTTACAAGACATCATTCCGGAACACAAAACCCCCTGGTTTCCGCCCGCAGGTCGTAAGCACTTCTGCCCGGTTTATGTGCGTGATCGGCACCGTCTATCGGGGTGTTTCTGCCTGCCATTCTTCGTCCGTCGGTCCGAGTTCGTTGAGGGATAGCTCATCCGGTCGCTCTTGTTCTCTTCCGTTTATCTACACTGGCCGCTGATAGTCTTCCACGACCGCGTCGAGATATTCCTGCGAGTGTTGGAGTAATCGCGCTCCCGGTTTTGTCGTCCGTTCTCTTTTGCCTGTCATGTCTCGCTCGTTGGTCCGATACAGTCGTGCGATGACCCATTCGGTCGCCCCCGTCTTCCCCGACCCGTTCGTTGTGGGGTTTTGGACGCGTCTCCCCCACCATATTGAGGTATTCCGTCGAGAGTTAGAACACCCTCACCTCTGGCCTGATTAGCCACCACAGTATGACTGCCATCCATCACTGAAATCCCCGTCTGAGGGGCGGTGAAATTCAAGTGGCTTCCGCCGGTGGTGTGTGCGGAAAACAGCTGAACGACATTAGGGAACAAACGTCATCTGTGCGATTATTGATGTGAGGTGATAAACAGCAGGCGGGGACGAGCAGCACCTAGCGGTCGTTGATGATGTGGTTGAATATGTTTTTGTGCACCTAGTGGCCTGCCAAATTGTGTAGCCTGTTCGGGTGATGGTTGGTTTCTACCAAGCTGTTGTCCCGCCTGCCGAATATGAGGACCTCTCTGCAGCAGCAGCTGCTCCATTTTTCCAATCTGCTCAGTAGCCTGGTCACCAGGTGCTCGTCATAGATCGATGAGCTGCAGCTTGCTTTCAGCGATTGCGTGTGCGCGTAGCGATCCAGACGCTCCGCAAACTATGGACCCGTGCACAGTAGGTGACGGGTTTGTGACAGCTCCTTCGCAGCTGCTGCTGCTTGTACGGCCGCACCGTCGTTCATTGTCATGGTCCTGGCCCCCACTAGTACCACTGAGATGACGAGAACTCGGGTGAACCTGGCGATGGGTACTGTTGTTTCATTTGCGAGCCAACCAGAACACACTGGTAAACCCACTCCACTAGCACCTACAACAATCAAACAAACATTATGTACTGTTCATCACGACTATTATAAGAAGCGTCTATGTCGTTGACCTCCACTTAGCGCTGACACTATTCTACCTGTTCATTACTCATTAACGCAAAATGCGTTGAATGGTTGTCTTCAAACACTCTAAAGATGCACTCACCTGCTGCGTTAAGGTGGTCATGCAACCGACTAGGGTGGCTAACCGTGCTCTTCTCCGTGGACATGCGTGCTCAGAGGTTGCACACCTCCGTCGTCTTCGTCATCTTTTCAAAGTGCTGATGAATGTACTGAGTAATGCTGAAGGGTGCGGTACCATGTAGAAGCCAGGATCAAGTTTCCTCGATTTCTTCCGCACCGATGCAACCTCCTAATACTTCGTATTTCGCAGCATACTCGTCGCAAGGATGATTGTGCGACAAGATGATGTTTCGGTCGACGGTGAAGTATGAAGAGTATCTAGGTTGACAGCACGCTCCCTCTCGAACTTCAGAATATGAGCGCAAAACGTATGCAATCGGGACACATATGTAGATGCGTCTCCTATGATCATAGACCTTGCTTTAGGTGAATCGGACGCAGTATGAAGACCCGATTCAAACTTCCAAAAGTCGAACCTCCGCTCTAACTTCATCCAGGTTTTGGAGCTGTCGTGAAGATACGACACTGCCAAACTTTTTCCCAAACGAAACCGATAAATAAACAGCATTCATACTCACGCTTCTGGTTTGGGAGAGATTGTCCTCCCAACGTATGCTTCACGTTTATTGAGAGTGCGAACCAATGAAGATCAGCAAATTCGCGACACGCATGGCTAACCCGCACAGTTCACATGGTTGACGTGATGGAGTAAAAAGAAAACCACGTCGCGGGGTGCGGATACGCCAGATAGAGGCGGGCGCCCATATATCTGGCGAAAATAGTGGGAGATTTTTCGTCGTCAAAGTGGTACTTTGGGCACTTGGCAGATGCATTTCAACTCTCTTATCAATACTGTTCACTTACAACTCATGAACCGTAGATAACTATGGAGAAACTTTGACTGTACTTTGTACAAAATGTTCAGAAAACTAGGATTCCCTCCATAAATGAATGTTTTACCTATTGGAAAGACCTTCAAGCCCGATATCTTCAAAAAGTTGATTGTTCGTTGCCTCTTACCGGTTGCTAATTTCCATTTGCATTGCCGAGAAGACACGGTTCCCTTCTTTAACTCTCTTATCCAGTCATTCCGAGGCTCCCCCAGGATGAGATGGCCGGATGGCGTATTCACGCTAACTCTCTTAGTCTGAGGAATTAACTTTTAGAACAGTTGATACACAATAGGCACCCTAATATTATGGCCCTCACAGACACATGTTTCATTTCGGGGATAGGTGATAATGTAATCTGTATTCCTGGCTATTCTGCATACCTGATGGTTGAAGAAAGGAAAGCACAAGATAGATGGTATCCACGTTCGTCCTGAGTTACCCACTATTTTCCGTAGATAGAGGCGGCATTCCTACCCCAATGTGCAGTGTTGTACGGTAACAAACACGGCTCTATAGCCACGATTAGCTGTTACTAGTGATTGTCTACCGCTCACTTTAAAGCACACCCTTGAAGGATGTGAATGTGCCCTCTCACGTTAAAGAATGTATTTCTAACCGATATCCGCTTCATTGGTTTGTCATACGTGGATTTAACGTCCTAAAGACATCTGGAGTATAACAACCTCAACAAGCTCCAAAAGACGTTTTCTTTATTAGATCTCACATTAATTGTCCGTTGTTTTGTAGTAGTTTTTGACTTGAGTGTTTGACAATTGCTGTGTTTGTAGGAAGATGATGACTACATTCCCTGTATTTGTTTATTTCATTCTCCGGGATTCTTCATGTTACAATGGGGGTCTCGATAATGATCACGAGCCTTTCTCGCAAAGACTGACAAACAGGCAGGAGTTGTGTAGTCTGATGGCAATAGTCTGAGCTGTCGATAACAATCGCAAACTAGCAACTCTGGAGCCTGCTCGACGAACCTTGTGAATGACTCGGAACGCTGCATCCGGAGTTATTCGATGGCCGGCGTCGATCAAGTGGGAGACGATTGCACCGGAACTGGGCCTCAGCAAGCCGTCACGAAGCCATTTCGGTAGTCGCTCACGAACCCTTCCCGATAGCCGCCTTTTGGTCCTTTCAATGTAACCTATTTGACAAAAACAAGAGAGATACAGGAAGAAGAAGAGAACTTTGGCAAACTATCCTTAAGGCGTATCAACAGTGCCGTTGCTCGAACAACCACTAGACGTCGGTAATCAACAGTTGTGACTGTCCTTCACAACCGAGCACTGATCGCCATTATGGCTTTAACAAATGAATAATTACGTCTACAGAACACTGATTACATGACGACTTTGTTGGCTGACGTCCTACGTTATTAACAGCGCGTGAAGAATTAGCTGTCGGTTTGAGTTCAGTATAGTTACGATTGCTACTACATATTCCTAACTCCTACATCGTACAACGGAGGGCCAAGTCACAGTGCGTGATGTTTGTTAAATGTCCCATCCACAGACGGATGACATTGAGTTTATCAGGTGGGTATCGAGGCCCCCTAAGACCAAAATAACCAATTAATCTTAACCTTCGACTTCTTATGCTACCGGGCACAGCAGCATATGAAGTAACAGGTGATATACAACTTCAACCGGGCTTGCTCTAGTGACTTGCGAAGTCGTCTTGCGCAGCTCCGTGTGAATGCCGCTTCAGTTGCATCGACTGCCATAACTTCCGTTAGCATGTGTTAGCGTGTGTTCCACGCAAGTTGATAATGTACTCCTCCCGCTCCCCACTTCCGAGAATGATTCACTTACCATTTAACGGCCTCGCGAGACTGTCCGCCGAACAGAGACAGTCTAACAATCTCGAGGACGTACAGGAGTTACACAAAATACACAGACGGTAAAAACAGGAAATCCGTCGCTATCGCCTCCAACAGCAATCAGAAGAGCTCAGAATAGCACACTCGAACAAAGTTTCTCCCAAAATACATGCGACACGGTCAGGAGAACCCACCTTCAGTTTTGTCCTTGAAGCACATTAGGGGTGAAATTATCATCGAAATAGACATCGCTGCTGAAGCATTCACAGGCCAGTACGCCGCCAGTTGCAATTATGATTTATCACATTCTTTCCGGTATAAACCCCGAGGGGGCATGTTAGCAACCTCCTTTTGTGTGCCGAGGTCTGCGTGCGTAACGTGTACAGCTATGGTTTAGCGGTCTTGGCTCGTGGAGGTTACAATCCTTGGAAATTTCAGGAGGCGTCTTTATGCCTGCCTGTTGCTAGCGTACTCATCACAAATGACATAACTCTCTTCGACCCCTCAGTTCTAGAGTCGTGTATACGTGTGTGTTATCCCCCATGATTCTATTTGTGCTCTGAACATGGTTGTCCTTGTGTGCGTACGTTCAACTAGACCCCGCCCAATCAACCTGCGTTACATCGCACTAACCACCGGCCGATATTATATGCGTTTACCATAATTCCTCCTTCCAGCTTTATCAAAACTGATCGCCTCCGCTCTACTTTCTTTTACCCTCATCGTTTGTCTGCCATCCCCATCGAAAGTGAATATGAAATATCGTGCGTCTTGGCTACTGTACATAAATTTTAACTGCCATATCTCGAACACACCCACATATTACACATTCGTCCTCCCAGCAGTTTACACATCTCAAGAGAGTGAGTGGCCACTGAACGCTCGCTCATAAACTGGAGTTGTAAGAGGGTCTAAACTATCTAAAAACTGACTTCTACCCAAGGAATTTGGAACGCGACATCCCCTATAGTACTGCCCTTTCTGCATCGCGACTGATACATCTAAATCAGTAATCGCACTGACCGCCCTAAGTCGACTACAACATACCCATTCGTAGTTTATTAGTAGTTCATCACTTTCCTACTACCAGTATTAAAACCCTGACCACGTTTTCACGAGACAGCCCTGATAGCCGGTGAGCCGTAAACCTTACACTAGGCACCCTCACGTCACGCGCAGATCCCGGTGCAATCGCTTGCGAATAACGCTCAGACTGAGTATATTATGAAGACTGAGTCTAAAATTCCCCTTACGGAGACTTCCAGAATTACGAATCTACTAAATTGTATTCACTCAGTCACCCCGCGCTCATACTTGAGCACGCAATTATTCGTCAGTAATGGTGAAGATGCCTAACTGTGAATCACGTGTAAAGTTTTTCTGCTCGGAGGAACAAACTATGGAATTCTTGCTCTGTAACACATGATTTCACACGCCTGCTTGCACACGTCTGGTCTGGTTCTCAAAACGGTTGACAGCAACACAGCTGGATTGTATCCACCTTGTTTGCCTTCGTCGAAAGACCGTTAGCCAGGCTGCTAGTACTGTCCTGCGGTGGATGCAAAAACCCCTGATTCATTGGCCGCAATCAACATGGCACACAATGTAAGTGATACTGACACGGAAACATGTGCATCAGTCGTTTCTCAAACGAAGTCGGCGGGCTATCTCCGTTTAGTTGAGGGAGACATTAATCGTGGTTCGCAACCTTCAACAGTATACAGCGGGACAGCACAGAAGTATTAGATCTTTCGTTCGGTCGTGCCTAAAACGTTCATTCTCGCTGTTTGGAGAAACCGTTTTGTGGACGTTGCGGTCAGTGAACATCTACGGGGGTTCTGACAAATCTTATTTCAAAACGTTGGCATCTTTTCCAGGGGCAAATTATGAATTTGAGCAGGAACTTCCAGAATGTACCATTAGCCACCTGACGCTCCCCGACAGGTTTGATCAAACATCAGGGAAGCCTTTCAAAACAAACCGGTCATAAATCCACATGTTCAAACTCCACCAAGAAGTTGGTCGAGAAACTGAGGTCGGCGCACAATGACACACCCCGGCTGGCAAGGGTCGTGCTCTTGGTACTGATTTTGAGGAACGACGTTCTTCTAACAGCATACAAGCTGTTCGACGATCCTGGATTCGGGATGAGCGTGTCTATAGCATGGGGTGAACACCAGAGGTGGAAGCTCGTTAGAAAAAACTGGAACCACCGATCGATCTCGCGATGCTATTATTAGGGGGTGTCCTCGATTCCATTAACGATGACATGAAACGATGACATGGAGCCAGTGGCTATTCCTGTCGACTAAACCTGAACAAACCAACCCCCAAGTTCAACGTATCCACCACACCCTGCGACCCAAGATGGAGTCAGGCGAATCTCGAACACGCTTTCTCGAAACTACTCTCACTTCGCGAGGGATGGCATCGCATATGCTAATGTGGTCCCGCGATCCATGTCGCATCACCCCTGGCGAGATGACGTTCCACCTCATCTGTCTTAAAAACGAAGGATGTTAATTAGAACTTATCAGTTAACCCACACCAGCCACCATTTGGCTCGGACTGAAGACATAATGGCTTCAAAAACTCGCTGATCTGGCTACTATGGTATCGGCGACACCCATCAACGTTGCACTTTAAATGAACTACCTCGTCCATTTGTTTACCGTTAATTCTGTAATGTCTGTACAAAATGCACTCAGTTTCTTAGACAAATTACCAGGACTTCGTGAGCTTTGTTCTTCCACAAAGTCCCGGAATTTCGCCATAGTGGAATCGCGGCTCAGCACTTCCCAGCTAGATTCAGAGCTCGTCTTAAAAAATATATGGATTTTTCGTGCCAAAAGAGATGACGGTGGAGGATGCAAGTCGGTTGTCTGCGTTCACAGTTGTCTTCAAGTCCTATTTTGTGACAATTCAGTATTTGCTACAATCCACTAAGCCGTCTGGTGCCCGATTCGCCTAAGCGTTTCTCAATGTTGGCAACAGAATGCTCCACCATCCTTCATCTTCCGATAATTCAAAAGATAACCCCATATTGTCGGCCAAGAAATTTCAAGCCCCCCGGGGTTTTCATACATTTTCTGAGCGGTTCACTCCAAATTGCTCGAAATTACCCTTTCGGCTTTTTCATACGCGTGAAGCGAAAATTCCCTTCGCTCGATTTTTTCACACATTTGAAGCATTTGGCCTCACGGAACACACCTCTGTGTTCACTCGGTGGCGTACTGACCATAATCCGTGGCGGCTGGATAGCGTGTCCACTGACGAACAGTTGATGGTTGATAATCTCGAATCACCTCACCACAAGGACCAAATGATCACGCACGCGGTTTGCTTGACTTCTTTTGCAGCATGAACTCGGTCCGCTCAGCAATTTGTAGTCACAGAAGCCCCCGGAAAATAGATTCTGAGAAACTAATTGTCTACTTGCCAAGGTAGACCTAGGTGAACTCCACCACAAGTCACCCCGTTGCGGATCCCTGTGAGAATTTTTCTCTCTCCTTCCGTAGCCGTTGGTGAATCTGCACTATTATCAGGCAACAAACAGAACAAGTCTTCAAGTCAGCTGCGCTCTCGCACGCTCAAACTTAGTCTGAGAAGACAACATGTCTGAACGTGCTTCCAGTTATTATGCTCCAAAGTGGACCAAAAATACATACTGCCTTGAAGAGGTGGTGTACATCGCTATTCCGACACCACTGTCTGCCTTATCGACAACGCTTTGTGGGTCGCTCTAACGCTGATCCAAATGGCCTCAACTCGTTTGTAACGCCTACTAGCGAGTCGAAAGGTGGGGTTCTTCAGCTCTCGCCTGAATTGGTCGAACAACCTGCTCATCCATCCAGACTACTGTTCATACAATATTTCCCGCAGGTAACGTTGCCAAGCAACAAGAAATTCTCAAACACCACAACCGTTTTTAACGGCGGTAGGTGTAGTTGTCTGAGTGATTATACACCAACTGCGTTGTTGTCGAGCGTCTCAAAAATTTTAGAAGCGCATTTACATGAATCGCTTCAAAAATACCTCACCCCTGGTGATTTCTTCCCGAACACCGACATCGCAACAGCTGGTTGTGTATCAGAAATCAGCTGATAGCCACCGATCAACGCGCAAAACAACTGAGCAGAGCGATGGAGGTGATATCGTGGGCCGGGGCTTTTCTAAAGTTCTCGACCGCGTGAGCCATGCTGTGTTAATCGGTAACCCTCCACTTTTAATGACCCTCTCTTCATTACTCTGTTGACGACGACAGAATATAGCGTGCCATAAACGCCGCCAGTGACTGCCTCATCTCACCGAAGAACCATAATATCTTGTTCGCCTGGTCACCACTAGACCGATTTGACAATAAGGATAGTAGGCGTAGGGTTAAACTTACTCGCAGTTCTGTGAACACACAGCTTATTACCTCAACGGTTACCCGTTTTAGTCGTTTTCTTCGAGACGGACCTGAGAATCATTGCTTCGCACACCTTCTGAAGCTCTGCGAAAGCTGATGCGAGTGCAATGAACACCCTGACGTTATTGAAACGTTATTGAATCAAAGGACACAGAACGGCATCGAGAGATCACTTAGTAAAACTAGAGGTCTACCATAGCAGACTAGAAAGCGGACACAGCTTTTTCTCACTGTGAGTCTGTAAGGCTTGAAATGCTCCAGCTGACCATCTTATTTTTGTTAATTCTGTGGTAACTTCGAAGACGCGCCTCCAGTAACATCTATTGAATTAGTTCGAATAGTGCATCTCTGCCATTTCTGCTTACTATTAAGGACCTTGAAATTCTGCCCATCGAGAGAGAGAGTAGTTTCAAAAGTTTCAGCTCCCTACGTGTATTCCAAACCTCTTGAGTGCGTAATTTTCGAATTCTGGCAGCTGGGGCCTAGTTGCTTTCAGACAGTTGTGGGAGTAGAAAGACGTGAATGGCCCGTGTAAATCACAATGACTGTCTTCGCCTGTCAGGTCACATTAGGCGCCACTATTTTATTAGGGTTCATTATAAAAATGAGCTCTGACATACAGTACAGCCATCTGCTCTTCCCGACTCGTGCAGACGATCTATTACCGCACGACTTCCACAGGTTGCATCCAGAAGTCGTAATATCTTCCTGCGGTGATAATCCCATGTTTTCAGTGTGTGACCTGTCAATTGCTCGGGTCGAAGCGTCTTCCGGGTTGAAAAATCTCGCACATCACCGTGAGTTGATCGCCAGTCATTAGTGCTAACGACCCGATGTTGACCTCGAATAACTCCTTTCACTTCTAATAAATGTCTTCTCATTGATAGACGAATATGCCGGACACGCCATTTATCTTTGCTTGTCCCACGTGACGTTTTCTAGTTGTTTAACTGCTTCTGTCGGTTGTTTTCATCGATCGCTATTTCATTTCATGAGCATCCATATCGAGGTTCTGCCGTGTGTGAGTAGCCGCAACAGGTTCAACACTACAAAGGGAGTAATTATCAGAATTACTTCAATGATCAGCGATCGCGTGGATTCTCTAAGCATTCCGGCTGCAGCCGTGCCTTCTGGCTTATTTGTCCTCTACGCAACATTCCTTGTACGTCTTTTATAAGAGGTTTGTCATGGACTTGGTGCCATTTTGTCCAATCTAGTTATTGACTGCAAGCAGCGTATGCTAGCTCAACTCCTAACGGCTCATCTGTTATTCAACTCTTCAAGATCATTTTGCCCGGAACTTTACGACCGTTGTTCAACAAACTCGAAAGTTCCAAGTGTGTTAGGCGCAGGTAGTGGATCCTTCCATTATTGTAGGTGGAAAATTACTCCACCACGTACTGTGCTTTCTTATCTTAAAAACGTGTGCGAAAATCAAGTCCACTGACTCTGTGTTTTTGACTAACCGATTAATAAAGCCGACCTTAACATATGTGTATTTTCAAATTTCGTTATGACTGACGTTGGTTTGATCGTTTCCGTTTGACCGTGGTTTTCTGTTGATATATGGATGCGAACACAATGCAGATATGACTTTACGATGATGCAGAATTTATTCATCCCGCCTATAACTGATGGTTTTCTTTTAGGGCGGAGAGGATAACGCGGCTTTCAACGCGATTCTTGGGAATCATGAATTTCACACCTCCTTACTGTTCCGGGAACGCCTGCAGAAGAACGTTGAAGGTGCCCGTGTTAGTTGCGTACGTTCGAGATCAGTAAACAGACTTAGTTGTTTCACGGAGATACGCAGTTATCTTGCAGGTGTCAGGTGTGATAAACTGCTCCAGTCATCGAAGTTCATACCAGCAAATCATGCGAGCAACAGCTGCAATCTACATTGAAAAAATCGCAGGTAGTATGTACCACTTTGTACATAGGTAACAGGTATATACTTCTTACCGAATTTCGTACGTGTTGCTTTCAGTGGCTCCGTTGAGCAAGCTGTGCGTTCCTGCACGAGGTAATAGTTGCCTCACTTCTAAGGCAGAACGAGTGCATCTCTAACAGCAAACCGGTGGATAAAAGTGGGCATAGCATAAATACCCCTAAGGAACTCATGGGGCCACACAGAGGGCTGACCCGGATGATGATCAAACGCGCAAAACTCACTTACCCACTCGATTCCATTCTTCTCTTAACCACTACGCGCCGTTCTTTCAGTTTGTCCGTTTTTGTTGCTCTACTTCATACAAACCATTTCTTAGTTTACCGGACGACTCGCCAGTGGACGAACACAAGCGACGATAAATGGAACGGTGTAAATGCATGAACATTTGTTGTCCATCATCACAAACGTACAACACGGTTGTTCAATCACTACCTTGATCCCTCCGTGTAATTTTGACGACAGTGCAATTCACGCCCTCACTCACCGATCTCCGTCGTCTATATAGACTGCGTATCTTCGGAGAATGAATGTAATGTGACGGATAAGATGCTGTAATTGAAAACTAGAGTGGGGCGGCGTAACGTGGTGTGGCTGTTTACGTGAAGAACAATGCCTACGGGAGCAACTGGAGTTATTGCTAAGCAAGCGATAACTAATCTTCGGAAGGCAACGTATGGTTGAGTCACCACATTGGACGAAATACGGTTGAATTGCGAGTGCGATTTACAAACGAAAGCATACAGTTAGAAATTGTGAACTGTCCCAACTGACTAGATGACTTCTGATTTGGCTACAAGTATTCCATTGATCTGAAATGCGAGGTGAAAGAAAATGTAGTAACGGCTAACATAACGGTGCACATTATTTTATGCAAGTGGAATTTGCTGGTAATAACCATCCCATGCTGTCAACCCTCCAACTCTGTGGTGAAAATGGGGGCGCGGCGCACAAATTTGAAAGCATCTCTTCCAATATGGACAGATGTACGTACAGACACGTAGATGTACATACAAGTATGCATAGATCTCACTGAAATACGTATACTTATATATAGCATCAGTTCCCATTATGAATCTCCACCTACCTCCGCGGTCTCGAACTTTCTGAAACCCATTTCAAATCTCCCATTCAGCCTCCTCTGTCGTCTCGGCGAAACGAGAGTGGCACATCACATTTGAAAATGATCAATATGGTTAATAACAGGTTATTACCTGCGACAGCTTCCCTCATTTTAACTTTGCTGGTCTGATGTTTTCTGTTCACTCCACCCCAGTTCGACTGCATTGAGAAAATCACACTGAATACTGAGGACAATATTCGACTTAGGAGGTCACATAGGTTGGCACTTCCTAATGAAAACAGATGGGACACAGTAGCGCATCTTCCAGCCGATGTTCACGCGAACTGAGCTGACCGACTGAAGTTGTTTCTCTGAGAGCAACATGTGTGGCTGGCTCTAACACTGCAACAGTCTGGTTTTATGCGAACTGTAGTCTCTCGGTCAATGCTTGAACTGTTGATTCAGCACATGTAAAACGTTCCTACAATGTGACCATGACATCCGGAATTGAATTGGTGAATTGACGGCGAGTCCCGCCAGAAAGACTGACAGCCATGCAACTTCACTTTTTGATGCTGGCGTACTACAGCATGCAGCCACGGATACAGCTCGGGCGAATACCGCTTGCCTTCAAGAACAGTAAAAATTTGGGAGTAGATGTTACGCAACATGGTTCTTCTAATAAGTGTTGTCAGATGCTTCAGCACCGGCACCGCCCCCGGGGGTTTGATGGTGCACATTTAGGAGCTTAGAACGACCTCTCATATGCGCTACCCGGTGCGTGAACATGGTTTCATTCATCCTGTTCATCGTCGGAGAGAGTCAGCTGAATAGCAACCTCGCTGTCAGTGTTAGTAGAAACGGTCACCAAACCCCATCCTAGTTGGCCATCAGGTTCCAAAGTACATCGGTCTACCGGTTGCCTCTGTCTATGCATCGCTGGATTCTTCCAGCAAGTTTTGCTCCGGATTGAAAGCTTCCGCCTAAGAACCCTAAGTGCAGTACCACGTAACAAATGTCAACGTAACCCGTTTTGAGTATTACGTTTACCTCAAGACTGGTAGTAAAGGGTGATAGAAGTATGACGCCAAGCGGCATGCGTCTGTCTGCCGGCCATTTGAAGGACTTCGCCGGAATCATCTAATCACTGTGAACTATAGTGGTGGAGTCGTTATAAGGCACGTCTGCGAATGAGAACGGATAGGCAGTGTGTTACGTTACTCTGTTTATGTGAGTCCATTGAATACAAAGTCTAGGAGAACCAACATGATGACCTTTCCCTATTTATTGAAAGCATGTAAAATGGGTGACAAAACATGATCTTCTCTGAGTACTGCAAAAACACTCCCCGAGGATATTGCTGATTGGTTTTGCATGGGCGACGGGGGGAGAGAACTAATGACCCAATGAAAATGTCGATCGCCGGGACCGAGGTGATTGTCGAAGAACTGGGGACACTATTAACTGAATGAGTGTGATCTGAGGTTTCAGTAAAATGGTACAAATGATGTTTCTGAGTAAGATATAGAAAATCATATATCATAACATCCGACATAACATGGTGTTTAACTGGTCCATTGTCGGTGAATCACTCCCGCACGTTGAATCAGCATGGCGGTGAACGATGAAAACACCTTCAGAAGGGTATTCAAAGTGAAGTACCAAAATTTCGAGGAGTAGTTGGAAGACTAGCTCAGATTTCAACGAGAAACTTGTACAAGCTTTTTTTCATTATTAATTCGCAGACAGTTGCATGTGCTGAGAAACATGGAGGAGTAGACCAGCCGCCAGGCTACCCGTACAAAACTGCGGTGTACAAATGCTTACAGTGTACACGGAGAACGAAACCTTTCAAACAGTATTGTCTATTTATGTATGTATATATGTAATAATAATATGTACATATATATATGAATATACTAGGGTCCTGTGGTTGTAGAACTACCCTCGATGTCAATTCGCTGAGAACGTACACTTGTCGTTGATACCATGTAAGCATGTCTGATACAGTGTACACATGTACCACTCGCGACCGTTATATTACCATGAGTCCACGTTCACCGTAGGATTATTGTATATGGTTCTGTGTGGTACTTAGAACGAGGGCTAACACTACATGGTCAATAACAATTTCGTAGTGTTCGGTGCGTCTACCCAGGAATTATGCGTATTGTTCTGAACGGTTAGCAATGAACTGCCATTTCAATGGGTGCTGACTGCAACGATGCGCAATGTGTTGTTTGGGGACAACAAATGTAGCCAGCATCATTCTGTTTCGTAAGAATTACAAACTCACGATTATTCCACCATGTGTGCGCAGTTTGGAATGTACAAAGACGGTGGTTAGGACATGTACTAAGGATGCCAGCCAGTCGTCTTCCACACCGAGCACTATTCGCTGACACTGCAACCGACTGGTCTAAGGTACGAGGTGGACAGATAATGACCTGGTGTAGGGAAATGAAGTCGTTCACCAAGGGGTTGGCCACTGTAGATCGAGTTCGTCTCCCGGGCTGGGGCCCTCGCGACTCACAGAGTCGGTGGTTGGAGACTCTAGGCGAGATGGCGGCTAATCGAGCTCAGTGGCGTGAATGTTATCGTTGTTTGTCCGAGTTGTCTGTGAAGTGGGTGCATTTAATGACGCGAGGCAGTGAAAGCCGTAAGGAAGCTGTTATGTTGATGACGCCTTACTCTCACTTGCAGCTCGGTTGTGTTGTTTGCAAGGTGTAGGCACCTTGGTGCTGAATGTTTGAATATGGACGAATTAATTTTAGTAGTTAGGTCCCTTCCCATTCCCTTCTCTTTTTCTCGCTCTCTTTATAGGGTTTGTTGTTTCCTCATGGTTGTGTGGCAGTTGAGCATTAGTGTGAACCACTGATGTGTTGCTGTTTATGATAATGATGTCTGAGTATGAGTAATTTCTAGCAGAGAATGACGAGGTTCATATGCATGCATTTATTGCATACTTCGCCGTTGGATATCGCAATGTAGGAGAAAGTAGAGTGTGCGAAAGAAGCTGGGAAACAACGTGTACACTTGAGGTCGATGGCGATGCTGGACTCCCTTCGTTCTTCCCAGTCGTTCCGCCAACCCTCCTTTCAGGCTGCGGGTGCGACACCAATTGTTGTGGTGTGTGCGTGACCAGTGAACAGCGGAGCCGTGTCTTGGCAGGAGCCATTGAAAATAACACTGAGAGATGTAGAGACTCAATGATTAAACCGGTGTTTGCTGAGGTCGGTAGACTTAGACTGATGCCTATCCAGACACTTCTAGCGATACATCACGTTTTGTACGTCAATTTTGCTCCCAAACCAACCGCAAACGCTCGGTGCCTCACATAATGTTCACTGACTCCAAGCGCTGCCAGCTCAGACACGAGTCAGTGCCGATAAGGAAAGTCAATATACCTTGTGGGACGCTTAGTCGTCAGCATTTCAGAATAAGAGAAACAAGAGAAAACGAAAAACAGATACCATGTAGCAACATTAGTTCAGAACGTAGCGCTTTGGTATGACATGCGAAATGATTAACAGCAATCGTATGCAACTTTCAATGCACAGGATGGAAATACGAACACAATGATCATTGTCTCGATGTCCACACCGAGAACACTTGATTTCAATTCCACGCAACTCACACGACGAAACGTAACTATTATCACGACGATCGGACCAATGCCAACCGAAGGGGAAACAGTACAGGAGGTACCATTACGCCTACCTATAATGCGCCCTCGTTTGACTCAATGGTCTAAAACAAGAAATGCCTCCCTCGTGACTTACCATCAGAGTGTGCACTACGAACTCCCATGGGACTCCTCCAATACGCCGGACAAAACAGTAGGGGAAATACTCAATCACAACAGAACATCCATTTATACTCTGACCCTATACAATTCACAAACAGCTCTGCAAAGCAAAACAACGCACACCCAGAAAAATCAACTGGAAATTCCAAGCCCCACAGTTAAACACCCCACCTTCATTGACGAGGTAAACCAGCGTTCATCCGGAACACAAACTGACTTCAAATTCACTCATATGGCCAAGCCTTACACGGGCAAACAAACGACCATATGAATCCAAACAAATCGCAAATAATACCGGTAGATCACATATTGCATACACCATCCAGCACGCCGCCGCTCCGTTTGTGTGTGAACAAAAAATTAGTCATATTCCACATTCTACCATGCTGGGCGTTCACGCAGAACATATGTTAACTTTGAGGGAGACCATCACACACACATACCAATCTAGAGAGTCTGTATGCTTTCATACAAAAATGATGGGAAAACTGGTATAAGGCGAGTGTTACGGCAAGTTTCAGTAAAATGGTACAAGGGAAAATCCCAAATGAAATGTGTGAAAGAGTGCATTTTACGGATCCTTACATTATCGCATCTAGTTAGTTTTTAAATGGTCCACCGCAAGTAAGTCACTCTCGTACGGTGAATCAGCATGGCGGTGAACAACGAGGACGTTTTCTGGATAATATTCAAGAATAAGTATCAGAACTTCCGGGAGTACCAGGAGGATCTTAACAGATTTCAACGGGAAACGTGTAGCAGTTTCTTCATCAAATCAGCAGCCAACGTGAACCAGGAGAACGGCCCCACTGTCCTTCTCAGGACAAGCTGGAATGATCCCACGGCCCTTTTCAGGGCCATTTACAACCTGATTTCCATCCCGAGCGCTGCTCACTTATTGTTAACATGCGATGAGGGTCACTGAGTCTTATTTCAGTGAGAGCCTCCTTGGTCCTTAGCCGACTGGCAATACCATATTCCGTGGACAGGCGATGAGGGCATATATATACGCATATAGATGATATATATATGACTATATACGCAAATATAGATATATATATTTCCATTTAAATACCTACATGAATACGCTCATCAGAGAGTATACATATAGATTTATATATACTGATGATATATATATGTACACTGATGAACGTATTCATATAGTTATGTATGTGGAATTATATTTCCATATATATCTATATATATGTATATGCAATAATGGAAATATAATTCCACATATATACCTTTATTGATACGTTCGTCTGTACATATATATATATATATACATATATATATATATTGATATATACACATAAATGTATATATATATACGCTTAGGTATATAAGTATACATACATATGTATACAAGTATATATGCATATACCTATGTATACATATATGCGTATATATATATATATATATAGGTATATGCCAATATATATATGTACATATTTTAGTCACAATATACTCATACATCAGTCACCACATGCTTTCACATGTTCGCAGATATTTCGCCATACACCCAAGGTATTTCTGGTATATTTAGTCTGCATTTATATTTCAAATTTGGCGTATATATTATACATATGCCTGCTACAACCAAACGGCTTAAACAACCAATGAGAAAATTCGGCTTCAAGGTCACGCAGTGTATTATTTAGCGGTTCAAATTATTTTTTCCCGGGTATGAAAGGAAACCGGCTCCCACCAATCTACAGCCAAATTTAAAATGAGCGCCAACAAAATTTCCGACCAATCACGTGCATTTTTACAGCCGATGCTTACCTACCCCGACACATTGGTGTCAGCCATGTGTTTGCTGGGATGGCAGATTTGTTCGAGATGCCTCAGGACATTTAAGAGGTCAAATTCAAACTCAAAAAAACAAGATCATGATTTAACTTTCACTAACCGGGTGATCAACTCGTGTAACAAATTGCCTGCAAAGGCGGTTGAGGCAGCGAACGTACACTGTAATGGATATTAACTGAGTGTGTACGACGTCCGACAATTTGATGCTTCTTTCATACTGCTCAAACTACGGGCTATACCCTGGTACATTCTTTAGAGTTCGTAACTTTTATGCAACTAAGAAATGCTTGCGTAATAAGCCCGACCACATTTAATGGTTTTAGAGGACACCTCACGAAACGTTACAAACGGCAATCAGCGACGTAGTCCACGTCGAATCGTCTCGAGCAATAAGCAAGATCCTTGGATAAACGCATTGGGCTCTCAGAAACACCGTACTATGGGTTTTGTGATGTAACCCTATGTCCTAAGAACCAATCGGGACCATGTGCAATAATCCTACGCCATGTCTACAGCCATCAAGCCAGCGAATAAGCTCGTCCACAGGGCCTATAAACTAGTTTATAGGCCCCGTGGATAGAAATGGCATGCAATGTTGAAAGACTTGCCTCTCATCCACTGAGAGCCGCCCTCCTCGATGCCTAACATGTTACACTTAGTTAGTTCTACTCCGTCTGTCAGGGTATCGTGTTTTGATAACCTCGTGTTTAGTCGCGTGGGTACCGGGCCAAATTAAAGAAATCATGTTAACTGACAAATCTGAAGTGGGGCTACGAACATAGGAAACCAACGGCCAATATATTATAGTATTGTAACACCATAATTATAGTTACAGTGCGTAAATGAGAAGGAATTGGATTTAAGACATCGAGAAGAAAGCCTCCCACTGTTCGAGACGCAAGTCTTTTTACTTTGTTATAAGCCCAATTTTATCGTACTGTTTTTTCTCTTCTCTGTCTCTTTTATACTTTCATCTTATTACCCGCACCTCTCACCGTGCTTCTGAAATTCCCTAATTGCATATTGCGGTCGACAAACTCCATATCTTCGTTATCCAATGTTAAATATGATTGATCATAGCAATCCTACGGAAGCACTTTGAGTCTGCCGAGCGCATTGAGAATTATTTAAAAACACGCGAAATGGACGATATTTTCTGTGTTGCCTGCACTGTTAGCCAGCAACACCTTGTTGTCAGCCTAGTCAAGATCAGTCAGTCTTCTACCAGGTCAGAGTTCTACACTGGTTTTCTATGAATGCAACAGACAATCCTCTCTTAAGTTTTCTGACGAAATTAAACAACAGAGGTGACAGTGGGCAGCCTCGAAGTAGGTCGCTGCTATTCCCCCCAACATATCGGAGAGCTCGTCGTAATTTCCTTTTTGGGCTGAAGTATGAGAACAAAGTAGGGGCGGTATTTTCACATCGCCGTTTCACAAAGACTACCTTTAGGCGACTTTAAACGTAAACCGATCAACTGAATTGGACGCACTTACACTGTGGGCGGTTGTTGGCCATCGTCCCACTTTTTGGCGGACAATGAAAACTTGCTTAATTCAAGGAGTCAACTAAGCATAATGGATGTGAGAATCTTAGTAACGACTGGGTTCTAGCTCATCCCTTTATGGTTTTTACAAGATTCCCTGACTACTTTCTTGAGCATGTTAACCGTTGTCGAGTGATCCGCGCAATATTTCATGTCGTCCACGCAAGTTGAAACAACTGACTCAAGAGTTCCGTTAACACTTCCTGGCTTTCTGTGAGAACTGCTGGGCCGGCAACTCCATTGCGGTTGAGACTTCGGTATTTTGTGAGTTGTTTCTGACCTGCTTATCACGGCGCGTGACATGATAGAGGCTGGGTAACTTCGACCCTCAAAGTATGTCGCCTAGCTATATCATTTTCCGGACTTATTACGGATGTGTCGTCTGTCTCGCCGATAACTTCACTGATGGACGGAAGTCCTCGGCTAGGAGTGTAGAGGAGCTTGAAGAGTCTACCTCGTTTCTTCTCGACTTCATCTTCTATGTTCCAGGAGGTCTCTGGATCTCGATGGCAAACGCGGTCGCACGACCAGTGTGCAAGTACAGGGATTGCTTAACTGGTACCGGATAGAAGGACACGGATCCATTAGGTGCGCAGAGTGAACAAAGCTAGCATGCCCGCGCTCAATTGTCGGACTGGAGGAGCACAGGCTAACATGTATGCGGTGAGCACTGAGTGCTTGGGTGTGTTCGTACAACATGGAACGCATACGGACACCTCTAGCATACCGGTCATCTGTCTCTGGGTACGCAAGCGATCCATTCGGATTTTTATAGGCTCCGGTCGTAGTCGACATCGTTGTCGTCCAAGCAGCCGGATAAGTCCAGCAGACCTTGTCTCAGGTGTTAGAGTGGTAGCCGTCTGAGCAATAATTTGAAGGCTGTCGTGACAGCTGGAGGCATGGCTGAAACGGCAGATACTGGTGTATGTCAAGCTGTCAGCTCGAGCTTTGTTGGTTAAAATCCTTACACTACCGAGATAATTTAGCCGTATGCTCGAATTTAAACCTAGGGTTTTTCGCAGTAGATACTGGTTATGACCTTTGGCTGATCTTTCCACGGGGTTTGTGGTTATGATGATTAGTTCGGTGCTGATACAATATTCGTTAGTTTTTCTTCAGTTGCTAAAAATGAGTATGTGAAAAGCTGAGAATTCACCTTTCAGGAGGCGGGAGAACATACAACTTATTGACTCAGTGTGACTTGGCAAGAGAGGTGGACAGCATTGTCAGTCTCAATTTGCTCCGAAGTGGGCGGTTGTTTCCCTTCTCGTATAAAAATTATTGAATTTGTTCACATTTGGTGAACAGTGAATCAAATGGGAAATGGTGGATAATCACCGTTCATCGTTGAACATGTGGTTGAGTGACACCGGGGGCAACAAACAACGAGTCACTTTATTCAGGCTGGGTGAGTGAATGCCTAACGTATTAGGTTGATCATGATATGCGCTCAGGCCCTTAAGTTTACAGAGGAATTATGCATTCCTGGGACGGTGCTCAATGTCATTGAGACCGGTGACAATCCGTGAATGCATGGGGCGTGTAGCTTGGTTCACGTAAACATTCGTAAAGCAGAAGGAGCAATGTGGGAGAAGCTGAAACTAACTGAGGTTGCTGATTATTTCAATTCTACAGCAGGTACACATGATCTTAGCTAAGAGAGACTGTGGACAGTTTCAAATGCTTGGGTAACACTGTCTCGTCAGCCTATAATATCGCTGATGAGATATCAGCAAGGATAGAAAAGGCACGAGTTGCCTTTGCCAAACTGCGTCATCTGTGGCATAGAAAAGACTTTCGGTTGTCGCTGAAAAGAAAGCTATATAACTCCTGTGTGCGTTCCATTTTGCTATGTGGTTCGGAAACGCGGCCTGTTCACAAGGACCAACGTTGTCTCCTCCAATGGGCCCACATTAAGTGGACTGATCGCGTGAGCAATGTGGCAGTTCGCCAGCGCGTATTCCGGAACGCTTGGGATGCGCGATCAATTGGTGAACTAATTACGTTGCACAGCTTGCGATGGTTGAGTCACGTGCTCTGCATGCCAGCTGGGTGTTCATCGTACTGGGCGTTATATACTGAGGCTACCAACAGTTGGGTAGAACCGCGTGGTGCTCAGGCAACGACGTGGTCACGAAGTATGAAGACCTTGATTGCTCCATTGAGCAAAGTAGGCAGGTATCACCTGCCTGACTTGGGTCCTTGTAATCACTCAAACCGCTAGTTAGAGACGCTATCCGAGCTGACGGTGTGTCACGATCAGTGACGTACCTGTATCCATCCCGTTTCTAGTTCTTCTGCGTGGTCTTTCTTTTGTATTTGTTGACCTTCTTAGTAGCGTTTCCTTCTAGGTTATTCCACGTCACTGTTGAGGTGAGCGGCGGCCCGAGCCACAGTACCTTTTGGTCAGGCTCATAACAGTTATGATGATGACGATGACAGCAGGTACCTCACAAAAGTGGTGAAGCGAAGCGGAGAGGTGGCTGAGTCTAGTAGTCGGTTTTATTGTGAATAGTTCGGCTGGTTCCTTGTAAGCTACTGACTCACTTGCAGCTCGGTTGTTTGTGTGCAAGGTGTAGGCACCTTGATGCTGAATGTTTGAATATGGACGTAGTCATTTTCAGTAGTTAGGTCCCTTCCCGTCCCCTTCCTTTTCCTTCTCTCTCTCTATATATAATGTTTGCTGTTTCTTCCTGGTTGTGGGGCAGTTAAGCATTAGTGTGAACCACTGATGTATTGCTGTCTATGATGATGATGATGAAGCTGCTGATTAACACGTTTCCGAATTTAACCAGTCACTCCCAGTGCCCACCCTTATCATTGGTGGTCATAATACTAGAATGAGGTCGGTTGCGGGTGATCTGTTCTCAGTCGGACTATTCTGTTAACACAGTATCCACGCACGTGAGGCGATTTTCTCAACCCGAGTAAGGCCTAGATCATTCACTGCCAGGGCTGACTTACAACGGCTCGTCACCAGGTGGTCAGGTTTGGAGACCGCAATGCTTCGCCTTCAGCTGTCACGACAGCCTTCGAATTATTGCTCAGACGGCTACCACTCTAACACCTGAGACAAGGTCTGCTGGACTTATCCGGCTGCTTGGACGACAACGATGTCGACTACGACCGGAGCCTATAAAAATCCGAATGGATCGCTTGCGTACCCAGAGACAGATGACCGGTATGCTAGAGGTGTCCGTATGCGTTCCATGTTGTACGAACACACCCAAGCACTCAGTGCTCACCGCATACATGTTAGCCTGTGCTCCTCCAGTCCGACAATTGAGCGCGGGCATGCTAGCTTTGTTCACTCTGCGCACCTGATGGATCCGTGTCAAACAATCCCTGTACCTGCATACCCGTCGTGCGACCGCATCATCATCATCATAGATAGCAATACATCAGTGATTCACACTAATGCTTAACTGCCACACAACCATGAAGAAACAGCAAACCCTATATTGAGAGCGAGAAAAAAGAGAAGGGAATGGGAAGGGACCTAGCTACTGCCAAGACACGGCTCCGCTGTTGACTGGTCACGCACACACCACAACAATTGGTGTCGCACCCGCAGCCTGAAAGGAGGGTTGGCGGAACGACTGGGAAGAACGAAGGGAGTCCAGCATCGCCATCGACCTCAAGTGTACACGTTGTTTCCCAGCTTCTTTCGCACACTCTACTTTCTCCTACATTGCGATATCCAACGGCGAAGTATGCAATAAATGCATGCATATGAACCTCGTCATTCTCTGCTAGAAATTACTCATACTCAGACATCATTATCATAAACAGCAACACATCAGTGGTTCACACTAATGCTCAACTGCCACACAACCATGAGGAAACAACAAACCCTATAAAGAGAGCGAGAAAAAGAGAAGGGAATGGGAAGGGACCTAACTACTAAAATTAATTCGTCCATATTCAAACATTCAGCACCAAGGT
>QNGE01002403.1:41877-110633 GCA_008508345.1 Paragonimus westermani
CTAACCTGAGCTGAGGTATGGGAATAGAGTGCCGACAGTATGTTCACGTACTTAGTCGGCACACCTCTGCGTTTGAGCTACTCTAAAAGTGTAGATCGATCCACTGAATCGAACGCACCTTTATAGTAGAGAAACACAACAATTGTTGGCCGGCGGTACACATGACGCCACTCCAAAATTTGACGAAGAGTGAAAATGTGATCTACACATCCCCACCCGGGGCGAAAAACCGCATGTTCTTCCCTGCTGTTTACCTCTCGAGCTGCAGTGAGTCGACGAAGTATATTAGGTGCTAGAACCCTAGAAATGACTGGGGTCAAACTAATTCCTCTGTGGTTTTCACAAGAGCCCCTTATACCTTGCTTGGATATAGGAACTATTATCGAGTGATCCCAACTGGAGGAGATAGTTCCCCTCATCCACACAATTTGAAATAAATGAGTCAAAGCTTCAATCAACGCCTCTCCCCCTTTGAAAAGTGCCGGTAGGAGGTCATCTGGACCAGCAGCCTTATTACGCGTTTGCCATCGAAACCCAGAGACCCCTCGGGACGTCTTAAATTGAATTTGAGAAACGTGTCAATGACATCAAGGTGTACAAAACCGGAGAAGACGTAGTAATCGGTTAATCCAAAGCGCTTCCCGTTCCCTTATTTACCTCCGTTAGCCAAACCCCACGATCGGTGATCAGGCTGCGCCCAGCTTCTTACTGGAAACCTCTTGGGCTTGTTACATGAACTGCCTAAAGCATTGTTCCGCGTAACGCCCCTACTACTCAGAAGTCCTTCCTTAGGTCCACTGTTTATTTGGCCCGCGAACTACAAACCCACGTGCTACAGTACCTGTTTCATATATGGTTTGTGCGATTTGAGTAGAGCAGCTATCACGATCTTCGAAGTGAGATTTGACAAGGTCGCCTCCTGGGCCAGCTTGGTACCTATGATTTACCAGCGGCATAGCCAGTTTCTCAACAGCTAGTCGTTGCTGTCGATGAAGTCGTTAGCTAGAAAAAGTGAGAACAAGAGGGTAACTTATTAGCGTGTAACTTGAATCCAACCATGTTCCAATAAGAACGGCATTCCTAAATGGAGCCCCGCCACTTATGACCAGCAGCTACGTCATCAACCTGATACCAGGTCTGATTCGGCGATGAGGGTGCCACTTACGCCCGGGATGTTTGAAACTAGCATACTTTTGCCGTACAATTACAACAGCTACCCATTATTATCTAAATGATGTGATGCCTGCCGGATCCTGCCATCTAGAGAAGACTGGACCTCACCAAGGTCGCTGGCCTTGACCTCCATATCTCCGGCCAAGGTAACAGTGCCAGAACTATGTCGGCCTGAAGAGGATGGCCATATCTGAGTTAATGATGTCTGACACCAACGCGTTCATTTGGGACACAAGCAGACAGTGGAAATATTCTCCAAGGTTGAGCCTCTAGTTATCCTTAACAGGATCTATCAAACGGGTGGCACATACGCTATTGCTAATGGGAATTCGATCCACCAGTGCGACTGCGGTCATCGTACTGAGGACCATATCTAATTCAGTCTGGCCATTGACGGCGCCCGTGTAGCCACTCGAAACATACAATCAGTGTCTAGTAAATAGATCAAGTGCTGCTACTTCGATACGTTAACTACTACTCTAGGTTCTAGTCTGTGGAATACAGCGGACATTGATATTCAGTCATTATGAAGTCCGTTCACAAGCAGCCTGTTGATCCGCCTTCGGAGTGTGAAATTTGAAATCACCTACATAAGTTCACACTTCAAGTCTAAGCAAGGAACGAGAGAGGTTGGTAGGTCTTACCGGACCAATGCTGCTGTGATCAGTTATGGAACCTGCAGAGATATTGACAAAACTAGGAGCCTGGAGGGGCTGAGAACCAAATCAAATAAAATGGTGGGGAAGATGTTATTAGCAGCATTTTTCGCTATTCACTCTGTTGTATGCAGCAGCTAGGACCACACTGTAATGAGACGGCCGATGCAGTGTGAAGCTGTTAGTATTGTGAGTATCCATGGTTGTATGTGAGCTGAGATATTGTCACAACGACCAGAAATAGATAAGATAACGATTATGGTTTCCAACCAAAGTCTTTGGCTCAAAAGCCTGTAGAGTAGCGGGTGGGTGACAGTTTGCCATAACTGGTACTTTTTCCGAAGAAGATGCCAACCTTCTTCTAACCCCCAACTTGGAGGACCAGGATATTGTGGTTTGTCTGGTCTGCCTGGTATGAGTAACTCTGTTGGTGTGATCTTCACACCATCCAGTTTGGCCCAGTAGGTCGTCGTGATGCGCAGGCCGTCACACCGCGTCAAGTTGCGGTCTCGCTGTGGCGGGGCGTGACCATAGGGGTAGAGTGTATTGCTTCTCGTGCAGTTGAGCGGACGTTAACCTTTCTAAAGGGGTTGAAGCTAGCAGGAGTAGAAAGCCTTCAGCTAGACATCTTAAAAGGCATACAGAAAATTCTGGCGTTATGTGTCACCAATATGCCTAATCGTACATTGCATACAGATGTAGTCGTGAGGTCCTAGAGGGAAGCTCCCATAATTTTCATCTCCAGGATTAGTTGTCGATCAGTTATCAGAATTTACTGACCAGTAACCCAAGCTAGAGTCGTCAGCAAAATCTTTGAGGGCACGAATTGGGAGAATCTACAGACTCCCATCTGCTCAGGAATTTTTTCACGGTTCCTCAGTGTGGCTCTGTAAAAGGTAGATCTTGTCTTTCCAGTCTGCCGACATTTGAGGTTCTCTCACAGAGTAGGTGCATAGAGGAGAAGCGATTGAGGTGCACTACCTATATTTTCAGAAAGCTTTTGATTTTGTACGCCGCAAGCTATTTGGTTGGAAGCTGCGGGAAACGGATGTATCATCTACAGTCTGTAGTTCGACCCAGATATTTAAATCAGGAGGTCGTGTAGACTGACGGTGCCCTCAGCATTGTTTGACAACGGTTCTCCTTTAGGCGTCTTACCATAAGGAGGCATCCCTTATCCTTCCGTCCTTCCCAGTATGCATAAATGATTCGATCGACAGTCTTGTTTATTTGTGTTATCTGTTTACAAACGATATAAAACTGACTGGAAGTACCTCTGGTTGCAAACAACCAGATTCATTGGTGAAAAACAACGATTTGGCTTCCGAAACAGATGAGCAAAGGACCCGTATGAGAGGCTGTATTCATCCAACAATTAGCTTATGACAGCTGAAATGGAAAGCGCAAATAGATCATCAACTTAAAGATGAAACAAATATAACAAAATATTAACATTATGCTTCACCAAGAGATGTGAGTAGACAATAAGTGTTAGGTCACAGGAAAATGATTGAGCGCGTGTACACTGACCGGGTAACAATATTTGATAGTGAGCGTCAATATGTAATAGGTTTATGCGTTTCTGTTTGTGACACTGTATGGATGAGCACGTTATTGCATGGTTAACATTCCAAGATTACTTGATCGATCGTTATTGGGGATCATAAGATGTTTTAATGTTGTGTATGCCAGCTGGGGGAATACTCTTATGCTGCTCTGTGATAAGGACACAGATAGGGCACAGATGTAGTCTCTTCGGTCGAACGTATCGATAATCCTTGTAAAGGCATGCCAGACATGACTTCTGCTTTGGGGGCCGGTTGATAAACAAACTGTTTACTCAGTCATTGGGAAGGCGAATGTACGCGTACTGTGGGTTGCACTGAAGTAACTCAACTTATTCAACGAGTTGGTCATAATTAGACTCCCTGATGTTCATTTTAAATAACACCGTTTCAGGTTTAGTGGACCACATCGGGAAAGTTGTTCCGGAGGTCGATTTCCGGTTATAGGTGAGCAATCTTTCATGTGGTGTAGCATTAGTTGCATTATACAGGAGTGATCTGATAGTGTAATGCATCGAGAAAAAGGAACTCTCACTGATTGATTGCCGAGTTACAAGATTTTGAAGAGAGCAACACTTTTTCACAGCGTTTCGTTCAAACGCTCTACCTGACCTTAAGCCTGAGTTTTCTGGTGTCCTTCCACTTGTCGCAACTCCCCTTTCTTGATGGAATTGCTGACAACTAGTCTACATGAGCAACGATCCACGATCAGGATGAATGTGGGCCGAAGTGCCAAACAACGGGAACAAATGACAAACATTTGATGACGGTCTCGCTAATCTGGTTGGGAATTGCAGAAGCGAAAAGAAAGCGAGAATAATCTTCGGCAATTGTTAGTGAATAATGTTTGTGGGTTACGATGGAAGGGACCCCTTAAAATCAATCGAGTCTTCCGAATTGTGTGGTGTTTATGGACTCGCCTCAAGATTTGGGAAAAAGACGAGGTTTGGCTTCACAACACAACATTTGGCAACGTTGCTCCGATCTCCTTGCACGGAAAAAGGTAGTTTTCTAGCGCATACAAATTGCATCACTCGAAATGCGATTCGTGTCACTGGCGTATCTGTCACTGACGCTCCTGCAACATGGTTGCATCTGCCGCTCGATTATCTTTACCACGTCGGCACACAACATCGAACTTGAATGGCGACAGTTCCAGCTTCCAAAGTTCAGTTTTATGGCCCTTGACTTCCCTTTTGTTCTGATTGCCGTAGACAAAACAACATAACGTTGGTCTGTAACAAACTGCAAAGTAAGAGATGCTTCTATTCACCTACGATCTCGGCGACAACGTGCGCCTTTTTTTTACGGCGGAATAATGCCATTCACTGGACGACGGACTACGCGAGGAGAGGGCTATCGGTCGACTATTTTGTCACCATTTCTTTGGAAGCATGCGACACCCTTCTTTACACCGAATGGAACCTGACGATACTGATAAAAATGTCTACAGGTTTCAGAGATCATAGATGGCTTTTCTTCTTCTCGAATAGGGAGCTGATGATAATACTCTCTAGATCCAGAGTACTATGGTTGTCGTACGTGGCGAGATGTTCGATCATATCTTCAACATTGGGAAAGTGGTAGGCATCCAACAGGGAATATTTGTTGACCGTTCTGCTACCATCAACGACCATTCTGGTTTTGTGCCCGTCATTAGCGACTGCAAAGAATTCGGCTTTCCGTGGGGTGGAGGAAGGCCCAATGACTCCATCAGCAAACGGATGGCGGATTTCATGGTGTATAAACTTCTCTTCGACTGGATTGTGTCTTCTGGATTTTGTCGCGATGGGCTTGCAGTTCCGCATCAGGTTTTGAAAAAGACGAGCAGGATCGATGTGAGCTGAAGTCAGTGAATGGAGTGAAAACGGTAGTTTGGGAATTTCAAGGCTTTTGTATAGTCTATAGAAGTCATGACCAAGAAGAATGTCTGCAAATAAGTAGGGTAAAACTGACAATTTGACTCTCTCATACATACTGTCAGCATTTCTGGTATCTGAACGATACCAGGAAGTGACGTCGCGTTTGGATTGACAGGGCGATAGAGGCCATTGTTATTTTACTGCGAGATTCGTGAACTTTCCAGCCGTTCTGCAGCTCTACGGAAAATGCTGCACAACTTTTAGGACTGTCAGTGTCCACTAAAGCTTGCAAGCGAGTTCTATTCACTTTGAGGCCAACCTTAGCATTTGAAAGAGAGCCGGTAATAACTGCTGATATACTAGTCGAAATGGACGGTGATAGAGCGTCAGGGCTGTCTGTTCGGAGACATCAACCAAGCTTTTGAAAGTATCTTCTTTCCACACCCATTGCATAGCACATATCGAGAAGAACACTTTGGACAGGGATGTTTGTCATACCTACGGAAGAAGCGTTTGCTGTTCGATGAGCTGAAGGCTGCCACATCAAGCATTTTGGCAGGGCTGTTGCAGCTGTGTGAGTGTTAGTCAGAGTAGACTGGTATAGTTGGGACTGCTTTCTTGCCAGTTCAAACGATTGGGCCTGATCCAAAACGGCCTGAAAGTTCAATGCTTCCTGTTCCATCACTCTCTGTTGGATCTGGCTATACAGTAGACCACTTATGAAAGCATCCCTGTTTGCATCACTTCGGTTCTGCCCGACTGTAGTGGCTTTGGAGTTAGTCTTTTGCAAGTGATATCAGTTTTTTTGGCAAATTAGTCCAGTGCGTGTGTTATGAATAATCAGATTCGACGGCACAAACGATCGATCTTGAGTCAGAAAGAGAAGAGTAGGAGGCCCGTATGATAGGCTTTATCCGTCTAACAATTGACGTATGACAGCTGAAAAGGGAAACGTAAATCGATTACCAACTCAAGGATGAAACAAATAACACAAAATATTATAACATTCTCCCCCACCAAGAAATGTGAGCAGACAAAAATAGTAGGTTACAGGGGAATAATTGAACATGTGTACACTGATCGGTGAAATAATATTTGGTATCAAGCGTCAACGTGTAATTGTTTTATGCGTCTCTGTTTCTCAGACAATATGGATGAACACTCTGTTGTTGTTTGGTTAACGTTTCAAGGTTACGTGAGTGATCGTTGTTGGGGGAATCATATGCTTCAGTGTTGTGTATGTCAGCTGAGGGAATGCTGTTGTGCTGCTCTGTGGTAGGGACACAATCGGTGGGTACAGATGAGGTCTCTTCGATCGGGGGTGTCGACAATCCTTGCACAGGGGTTTCAGACATGACTTCTCCTCTGGGGGTCAGTTGGTGAACAGACACTGTTCCTTCCATGCCATTAGGAAAGCGAACGTGCGCGTACTGTGGATTGCATTGAAGTAATTCAACTTCTTCGACGAGTGGGTCATAATTAGACTGTCTGACATTCTTCTTAAACAACACCGGTCCAGGTGTAGTGTGCCACATCGGGAGAGTTGTTCCGGAGGTCGACCTTCGGTTATACAGGAATAATCTTTCATGTGGTGTGACATTAGTTGCGGTACACAAGAGTGATCTGACGGAGTGCAAAGCATCAAGAAGAACAAATTCCCATTGATTGATGGCCAAGTTGCGAGATTTCAGGGCGAGCAACACAGTTTTCCAAAGCGTTTCTTTCAAACGCTCTACTTGCCCGTTACCCTGGGGGTTGTATGGTGATGCTCTACTTGTCGCGACTCCCCTTTCGTGAAGAAACTGTTGAACATTTGACGACATGAACGACGATCCACGATCAGAATGAATGTAGGCCGGAGTAACAAACAACGAGAACAACTGGCAAAAACATTTAATGACGGTCTCACTAGTCTGATCAGAACATGCAAAAGCAAAAGGAAGTCGAGAATATTCATCAATAATTGTTAATAGACAACGATTGCGCGTTACTGATGGAAGGGGACCCTTAAAATCAATCGACAGTCTTTCGAATGGTTGTGTGGCTTTTATGAACTCACCTCGAGCTTTCGAAAAAAACGAGGTTTGATTTCACAGCATATTGAACATTTGGTAACAACGCCTCGAACTTATTCCACAGAAAAGGGGGGTTTCTGGCGCGGACGAAGTGCATCAAACGAGAAACGCCGGGATGACAAAGCGATTCATGTAGTTTTTTCAAGTCGATATTTGTCATTAGAGCCACGCAACAATTTCGCGAGAGTGCATCTGCCGCTCGATTGTCTTTACCAGGTCGATAGACAACTTCGAATTCGAATGACGACAGTTCCAGTTTCCAACGTTCAATTTTATCGTTCTTAACCTTCCCTCTGTTCTGATTGCCGTAGATGAAGGCGACGGAACGTTGGTCAGTAACATTTTTAAAATGGTTGCGAGGTAGAAAGTGTTCCCATTTACGTATGGATTCTACGACAGCATGCGCTTCCTTTTCTACGGCGGAATGGTGCCGCTCGCTGGACGACAGACTACGCGAGATGAAGGCTACCGGTCGACCAGTTTGATTCAGAGTGGCTACGATGGCCACATCAGAGGCGTCTGTCCCCACAACCAATGGGGTATCGTACTGAATAGTAGAAATAGCAGCTTTGCATAACTCGTCTTTCAGAGCCTCGAAGGCTTCTCTGACTTCAGTGGGTAGGGGGAAGGTGGTGTTGTATACAACTTTGTGAATTTTATCAGAGAAGTGAGATATCCACCGTGAGTAGTAAGCGAATAATCCCACTATTCGTTGTTGGGCTTTCAAGTTAAGAGGAGGGGCTAATTCTCGCAGAGGTTTCAGGCGATCAGAATCCGGTTTAATACTGTTCTTGGATAACTCATACCCTAGAAGTTTGATTTGTTTGGCGGCGATGATGCTCTTCGATTCATTGAAAGTCAATCCATATTTTCTGGCCACGTCTAGGAATTTTCAAAGATTGATGTCATGTTCAACGGAGTTGGTTCCACATATTGTAATAGTGTCAACGTAAACAAAGATGTCTTCTAGTCGTTCGCGTGCTATTATATTGTCAATAGTCCGTTGAAAGCAAGCGACGCCAAACGGAATCCGACAAAACTGATATAAGCGTCCGCATGCCTCAAAAGCCGTAAAGGGCTTTTATTCTTCTCGAATAGGGATCTGATGATAAGCACTCTTTAGATCCAAAGTGCCATAGGTGTCGTACATGGCGATGCGTTCAATCATTTCGTCGATTTTTGGGAGAGGATGGGCATCCAAGAGGGTATATTTGTTAATTGTTTGGCTGTAGTCAACTACCATTCTTCTCTTGTGCCCGTGGTTAGCGACTACCAAGACTTGAGCTCTCCAAGGAGAGGAGGAAGGCCCGATAATTCCTTCAGCAAGCAAACGGCGAATTTCATCGCGTATAAACTTTTCGTCAGCTGGACTGTCTTCTGGATTTTGTTGCAATGGGCTTGGCATCAGGTTTTGGAAAAGACGAGGAGGTTCGATGTGAGCTGGGGTCAATGAACAGAGTGAAAATGGTGGTTTTGGCCCACCGAATGGAATTTCAACACTTTTATGGAGTTTAAGAAAGTCGTGACCAAGAAGAACGTTTGCACATGAATGCGGTAGAACTGACAGCTTCACCCCCTCATACACAGCATCTTTGTATTTGATCGACGTCACGACGTGACCTCGCGTGTCACTCGACAGACTGGTAGAGGCCATTTTTATCCTGCTACGAGATTTGTGAACCTTCCAGTCATTCGGCAACAGTACGCTAGACGCTACGTAACTTTCAGAGCTGCCAGTATCTATCAAAGCTTTTAAGCGAGTTCCGTTAACTTCGAGATCAACTACAGCATTCGAAAGACACTCCGGAGCCGCCGCTTATATGGCAGTCGAAATGGACGGTCGAGTGATCGAAGAGCAGGGCTGTCGGTTCCGGGACTTCAGGCAGACCTCTTGATAGTGCCCCTTTTTTCCACACCCATTACATAACGCGTCTCTATCAGGGCATTTCGAACGAGGGTGTTTGTCATTCCCACAGAAGAAACACTTGCCAGTCGATGAGCTGGAGGCTGCCACATCAGGCATTCTGGTACGGTTGGGCGAGTTCTCCTAGACCTCGGTTGCAGCCGCGTAGGTGTTAGTCGGAGTGGCCTGGTATATTTGAGACTGTTTTTCCGAAGATTCAAGCGATCTGGCCTGATCGAAAGCAGCCTGAAAATTCAACACTTTTTGTTCCAACAGTCTCTGTCGAATCTGGCTAGAAAGTAGACCACTTATGAAAGCGTCTCGAATTGCATCGTCTCGATTCTGCTCGGCAGTAGTGGCTTTAAAGTTACAGTCCTTCGCAAGCGACCTCAATCTGTGTGCAAATTGGTCCAGCGTCTGTCCACCTTCTTGTCTACAAGTCGCTAACAGATGACGAGCGAATACTTCATTCTTGAGTTTCACATATAGGTCCCGTAGTATGGAGACCGCATCATCATAACTATCACATTCGGAAATATACTCATAGACCGAGGACGAAATGTAATTGATCAGCGTAGTCAATTTGTTGGGATGAAAACTGTCAATAGACGACAAGAAATTAGTGAACGTACAAAACCAGTGACTCCATTCTTTAGAAGCGTTAACTGCGTTGCGGTCGACGTCAAACCTCTCAGGACGTAGGATCCGTTCCGTCAAGTAATTGTTTAGACGAATAAATTGTTATGAATAATCAGATTCGACGGCACAAACGATCGATCTTGAGTCAGAAAGAGAAGAGTAGGAGGCCCGTATGGTAGGCTTTATTTGTCTAACAATTGACGTATGGCAACTGAAAAGGAAGACGTAAATCGATTACCAACTCAAGGATGAAACAAATAACACAAAATATTATAACAGCGTGTCCATCTTTCTGTCTCCAAGTCACTAACAGTTGACGAGGGAATACGTCGTTCTTCGGCTTCACATAAAGATCCCGTAGTATGGAGATCGGGTGGCCATAAATACCACATACAGGAATGTACTCATAGACCGAGGACAGGATGTAGTTGATCAGGGTGATCAATTTGCTGGGATTTTGACTGGCAGAAGGAGACAAGAGGTTAGTGAACGTCCAAAGTCAGTGATTGCATTCGTTTAAAACGTTAACTGCACTGGATTCGACGTCAAACCTCCCAGGGCGTAGAATTCGTTCCATCACGTGGTTGTTGGATGAAACAAATACCACAAAATATGGTATCATCTCTCACCTGAGTGTCCTTCGGGGTTTTATCCCGAAAATCTACGATTTGCCATTAAAAGACCGTAGATCGTCTAATGCTATCCAGCTAACATCCAAGTGTCTTAGGAACTCACAAGAGGAGAGCCGAACTGACAGCAGAAAACAAACGGGAAATTTATGCATCCAAATCACTAGTATGTTTACCCTTTCTGTCCAGTACTCCGCGTCTGCGGCTAAATCACGATGAGCCCATTGCTAACTGAAATTCGCGATAACTAACTCATGTCCGACGGCGTTCGCCCAGCGCCCAGCTGTGCTCACGTCATCTCAAAAAAGACCTTGCCCTCTTCAAAAAGGTTAAGAACTCACCAAGCCCTTGGAGTGTGGTGATTCTAAGGTTCCAAGACCGTCTGAAACGACTGAACTTATTTTCACTTGAACGGAGGTGATCAGAGGAATCTCGCTGAAGTGTACCATAGTACTCACCTTGCCAGCACGATTCCTTTAGTAGGTTTATTTGTGATGCGACAAGACCGGAGTTTGACAGACCACTTATTCACAGTCGAGGGAACGAAGTCAAGAGTAGCTGCTCGTTTTAACCTTTCCACCAGCCAATAGTCGTATTCGAGGACTGGTATGCTTCACAAGCGTTGTTGGGGACTCAAACCCAGGTGTATGCAGGCGTGCAATAGCACGTATGTTGAAGCAACTTATTTCCTATTGGGTACTAGCTTGGTGTATGTTCTAGTTTTCCCATTCGGACTAACTCTGCCTTGTGCGTCCTTCTTTATTTCTCTTTTCTAGATCACTCCTCGAACGTTTTGCGTTGACAGAAAATGCAGTTTGTTCAGTCTCCGGATGAAACATCAGTATATCAGTACACTTGGTCTTCATCTTGTCCTGAGTTTAGATTTTAAGTTAGTGTTGAACAACACTCAAAAACATACATAGCAGGCGTCTTATGCACGCAGTTAGTTGCACGACTGAAAAAAGTATAGCAGGAATCATGTTAGGTCTCCTGTGATAGATGTGGAGAAGCACGGTTTTAACCGGCATCCTGTCACAACGACATTGGACCTTGACGCGGTGTGTCGGTTTGCGCATTTCGATGACCCGTCGGGCTAAACGGGATGGTATAATGATCACACCAACATAGTTACTCATACCAGGCAGACCAATGGGTAGAGATTTGACAAACCACAATATCCTGGTCGTCCAGGTTGGGGGTTAGAAGAAGGTTGGCATCTTCTTCCGGAAAAAGTACCAGTTATGGCAAACTTGCAGCTCGGTTGTTCGTTTGCAAGGTGTAGGCACCTTGATGCTAAATGTTTGAATATGGACGTAGTCATTTTCAATAGTTAGGTCCCTTCCCGTCTCTTTTTTTCCTTCTCTCCTATATATATAGGGTTTGCTTTTTCTTCGTTTGTGTGGCAGTTAAGCATTGGTGTGAATCACTGATGTATTGCTGTCTATGATGATGACTATGGCAAACTGTCACCCACCCGCCATCTTGCAGTACAGGCTTTTGAACCAAAGACTTTGGTTGGTAACCATAATCGTTCTCTTGTCTAGTTCTGGTCGTTGTGGCAATATCTCAGCTCACATACAACCATGGATACTCACAATACTAACAGCTTTACACTGCATCGGCCGTGTCACAATGTAAACCGGGTCGCTCTGTCTACTACATACAGTAGAGTGGGTAGGCGATAACGTGCTGCTGCTGACCTTCCCCCAATGTCCTATCAGATTTAGCTCCCACGCCTTTCCCGAATTCCATTTCTCATTATTAATCCACAGGTCCCACAAGAAATGTAGCTAATCGTAGTAACACTGAGGCGGCAAGCTCTATTTCTTTCCATTCAGCTCTATGTCTCCTTCGCCGCTTGCTTAAACCTAGAATGCGAATTAATGTAGATGCCTTCAAAGTTGGCACGCTAAAACAGTTAGGTCAGCAAGCTGGTCTCACACAAACTTTGAACAATTTAAATTTCGATTTCTGCTATATCTTGGAAACTGGAATCTAGGATAGTAGTCAATGTACGGAACTAACAGCACCCGCATTGTTTACCCTATACTGCTTATGGTTGGCGGCATCCGATTCGGATTAGCCTGTCACAGTGACCTAAGCCAAAGGACGCCTGCGCTTATCCATCACTGCAACTGGCTCGCGCTGCACCAATGGCAGTTCCACCAACACACCATATATCCAGTGTAAACCCGAAGGAATAAGACTGGGAGGTGTGTGCCAGTGGGGCTTTTGTGTCCAGCCGGCCAATGCTGGTTAGCCAGTTGATTGGCTAGTAAGGAAAGGAAACCCTTATCTCTCGGAAACTAAAGAGAGAGAGGCTACAATGACGAGGTCTAAACTAGGAAGAAAGATTTTTGAAGTGTAATACAAGAAGCCTTGCTGTATAGGAGTGCAGGTTAGTGCAGCCTAATGAAGATGGGGATGAAAAGCAAATTTCTCGCTCAACTATGAAAAGCCAGGCAGACCATTCGTCATACAATGCAACAACAAAGCCGAAGAAAAGAATGGATAGAAGTCCACTGACACTCACGCAACTGCTTTTTGTCTGGCTGCTCCCCTTTGGCCAATCTGACAAGGTTGAACCCGCAAGGACCGAAGTCACAGTCAGCACAGCCCTCAGGATCTAAACAGCACGCAAGCCTGACCACCACGCTAAGGTAGCAGAAAGTGTCAGGATACTGCTTATACACTTCATGTTAACAGTAGACTGCGCTGTCCGCCTAGTAGGTTCTGCTAAGGCCTGCTCTAGACGCAAGACTTTCAGAAATCTTTTCATTGTATCTGCTTCCGCTCCTCCTGACTGTAGTGATGCCGGCGTCAAGGACGCGTTTTACTCGGATCTGGCGGCTCTCCTTCGGTCGACACGTGGCTCTGATATAGTCGTTCTGGCCGGAGATATGAATGCCCAGGTCGGCCGCCTTGGTGAGGCCGAATCTCGTTTGGGTGACAGATTTAGGATAGCATCAAATCACTCAGATAATGGTGGGCGACTATTGCAGCTGTGCGCTGAACACAGGCTGTTTTAATCCAGCGCTAGTTTCAAGCATGGTGCACTTGGCGCGTGGTCTCAGATAGACCACATAACTGTTAGTTGTAGTTGATGGGGTTCTGTTCAAGACTCATTCGTGTTGGAGCACGTAGTTGAATTCAGATGATGCTTTGACACGTTGTCGTTTTGTTCTCACTTTTGCTGGGCAACGACCAGCTGTTGAAAATCTGACTTTACTGTCGGTAAAACATACATACCGTACCTAATTAAAAAGTTGCCTTAGCATTTCTCACTCCTAAGATCCTAATAGCTGCTATACTCAAATTTCGCAGACCATTCTGGACGCAGATACTGTAGAATGCGGAGAAATCCATGGAGTTGTTAGAAGCCGGACGGAATATTCCTCCTGGTGGTTCATACAACAAGTCTAGAAGAAATATCCGTAGGAAACTGAAACGTAGTCTATGAGCTGATCGTGCGGGTTGGTTGGTGGAAAAAGTTGAACTGGAAATCGCATTTTCAAGGAATTCTGGTGTACTCTTTATGCTTATCCGTGCCACTGGTCCCAGGCTACTGTCTTTCAGTAAAGCACACCCATCTATAATAAATCCAGAGGGTTGTAGGAACACTGAGAGTAAATTTAGCTGATCTCCTGCTTCTTCTGTATTGCCGCTACAAACCCTGATCGGTAGAGTTGGAACCATCCACTGAAACTGAGGTCCGAAATTGCATTTCAGCTCCTAAACGTAATAAGGCTGCTGGCCCCGATGATCCCATGTCGGAATATTTAAAGGAAGGTTGGGAGGCGTTAGCAGAAGCTTCGAATCAGCGTTTAATCTTGTGTGGATGAAGGAGACCGTCCATCTGTGTTGGGGTTACGTGCTAGTAGTTCTTATGTTCAAGAAAGGTATCAGGGGCTCTTGCGGAAAATATGAAGGGATTAGTTTGACGCCGGTCATTTTTAGGGTTCTGGCATCCATTATACTTTGTCGACTCAATATTGTTCGTTAAGGAAAAACGGGCAGGGGTTCCCACGGGGCGGGAATGTATGGATCACATTTTTACTCCTCGTCAAATTCTGGAGCACCGTCATCTGCATCACCAGACCAACAATCGTCGTATTTCTCCATTACATAGGTGCGTTCGATTCGGTGGATCGATCTACACTATTAGGTCGACTAGATGCAGGCGTGTATCGACCAAGTATGTGAACGTACTGTCGGCGCCTTATTCCCATATTTCAGCTCAGGTTAGGGTTTACGATTAACTATCAGACAGCTTCAGCACCAAGAGTGGCGCACGTCAAGGCTGTTCACTCCCAACATTTTGGTCCAATTTTGTCATAGACGAAATAGTGAAGGATTGTCTCCGGTGCTCACAAGATGCCGACGTGGACATTCGACCTGAAGAGGGACTGGTTGATCTTGATTATGCCGACGACAAGGTGTTGCTGTTTGATAACTTTCAAGCAGCACAAACAACGCTGAACGCTATTTCGTCTTCTGCCAAATATTTCGGAATGTGCTTTGCAGCATACAAGTGCGAAGTGCTTCTGCAAGTCTGTTGTGATTACGTAGACCTTACTGTTGGATATTGAAGTTACGAAGGTTGTTGATCGGCTTGTGTAATAAGTTGCATCGACACCAGCGGAAATGAAATAAAAACGTGTATCTAAGGCTAGGGCGATATTCGTTAGTCTAGAACACCTCTGGCGACAGAGAGGCATCTCTCTGAGAGTTAGGGGTCGCGTATATAGGAAGACAGTGAGGGCCGTATTACTTCACGATAGCGAAACTGAGCCGCTCAGGACAAAAGACATCAATCTTCTACAGGTATCTGACCACCGATTTCTGCGTTCGATCGCTCGCGTCGGGTGACACCAATAAGTGAGCAGCGAGGGGGTTGGGGAGCAAGTATTTAGTAGTGATTGTCAAACGAGTTCTTCCTTTCAATCCTTACATTTGCGCAGGTCAGGTCATATAGTTATGACGCAAGCTAGTTTCCTCTAGACTGACTGGCGTAAGGTGCGAGGTTAACGGATGATGACCTGGCGTGGATAAATGAAATTGTTCGTGAAGAGGTTAGCCAACGTGATTTGGGTTCGTCTCCCAGGCTTGGACGCTCGCGACTCACACAGTCGGTGGCTAGAGACACTGGGTGAGGTGGCGGCTAATCAGGCTCAGTGACGTGTAGAAAGCGTCGTTTGACTCACTTATCTGTGAAGTAAATTTACTTAATGATACTCGGCGGTGGAAACTGAAGGAGCTGTGGTGTTGGTGACGCCGCAACTTTACTTATACCTCTCATGTTTGTCTGCAAGGTGCGGACACCTTGATGATGAACGGATGAATACAGACGTGGCTGTTTTCTGCTAGTAGGTCCCTTTCCTTTTCTCTTCTCTCTTCCTAAGCATGCTTTGCTTTTTCTTCATGGTTGTGTGGCATTTAAGTATGATTGAGAACCACATATGTACTGCTCTCAATGATGATGATACACAGAGATAATCGAAGTGGAACAGCAATGTCGTATTCAATAATCCCCTAGGCTGCGCTCACTCACCACTGTCAGGTGAGTCGGAATTCCGAGTCATGGGTTTCGGACAGCCCCCCAAGAAAAAGCAGTATACGTCGTTCGTATACCAAGAAGTTCCGGGGCTTGCCATGTCAAACGGCTGTGAAAGCTCTGTTCATTGTCAATTGTATCCGTGCGTGTTGCACTTCCGTAGTATGGCTCTGCAATTCTGTGCGGTCCAAACCTTCAGTACCATCGGCTTCGAGAAGTTCCTGGCCTGCTTCTCCTCCATCCTAAGTGTGTGAACTGTTAAAATGATGGGTGCGTGTGTGGTGTGGTGTTTGCAGCCTTCACGTGTCGATCAGCCTTGCAGTGAACACTGTTTCGATGCGAAAGTGACAAGATAACACAAACGAATAAAGCTAATGTTTGGTAGCACCGGAACCAGCAGAGATTAATGTTAAAGGGCATGAAGTAAATGAAAATACCGTGATAATTGCTCGACAGTATTCAGTTCAGCGGGTCGATCAACATATTCAGCGTTGCTTAAACACACGGGGTGTGCAGAACAGTTGTGTGAACATACAGCCCGTACTATTTTCTCATACCAAAAAGGAAATTACGACGAACTCTCCGATATGTTGGGGGGACTAGCAGCAACCTACTTCGAGGCTGCCCACTGTCACCTCTGTTGTTTAATTTCGTCAGAAAACTTAAGAGAGGATTGTCTGTTGCATTCATAGAAAACCAGTGTAGAACTCTGACCTGGTAGAAGACTGACTGATCTTGACTAGGCTGACAACAAGGTGTTGCTGGCTAACAGTGCAGGCAACACAGAAAATATCGTCCATTTCGCGTGTTTTTAAATAATTCTCAATGCGCTCGGCAGACTCAAAGTGCTTCCGTAGGATTGCTATGATCAATCATATTTAACATTGGATAACGAAGATATGGAGTTTATCGACCGCAGTGTGCAATTAGGAAATCGCAGAGGCAAGGTGAGGGGTGTGAGGGATGAAGCAAAAAGTCATACCTCCAAGGTTGCGGCGGTATTCGCTAACTTAAAACAACTCTGGCGAGAAAGTGGCACCCATTTGAAATATGAGGGTCGGAAATATAGGACGACTGTTAAGGTTGCACTGTTTAAGGCCGCACAACCTGGCCGCTTGAAGTGGAAGACGTCGATCATTTTCACGAGTTAGACCATCAATGTCTTCCTTCGATCGTTCACGTCGGGGGGCACCAACGAGTGAGCAACGAATAGGTTAGGAAGCAGGTGTTTGGTAGTGAATGTCAGGCGTTTTCCCATATTCACTCTTAAAACATGTACATGCTCAGGTGGTTTGGTCGGGATGCCAGCCTATCATATGACACGTCGCGCACTTTCCGCAGGTGTATTAGTCGACTGGCGTAAGGTGTGAGCTAGGTAGATGATGACCAGGTGTATGAAAACGAGGTTATTCACTAAGGGATTAGCTTATGTTATCCAGGTTAGTTTTCCTGCTTGGAACCTTCCCGATTTACTATTCGGGACCGTTGGAGTGTGTGTTATTGTTATTAGTCAGGGCCTTTCATGAAGTTAGTAGAACTAATGACGTGAGGCAGTGAAAGCCATTAAGAAGTTTGGTTGCTTGATAGTACCTTACTTTTCCTTACAGCTTGATTGTGTTTGCAAGGCGATGTCGAATGCTTCTTTAAAGACAGCCGCTTTTGTACTTATATTATTCTGCTTCCTCCTTCTGTTGGTGTGACCGCATCTTCACTATTTTGAAGCCCATTATAAGATCGCCTGTAAAATGCAATACGTCGGTAAAAGCTGTTCACCACTGTAATGCCCTTCGCGCCAGAGCGTTCAACCCCCCTCAGTCAATTAGTAGCTCGTCGCAAGCATCCCTATGTCCATTTTCAAGTATGGAGTACAAGCCTAAGGTCCGACCTTCAGCGATGGTCTGGCCAGCGCGAAGGGGAGACCAATAAAACCCGTAAGTGGAAAGTTTTCAAGTGCTCTGTTTAGCATAGCTATTTGGTTGCTAGACTATGTGGTAAAGGCAGAATACAAGCACTCAAGCTACGGTGGGATCTCACTGGTGTTCTCAGATCCTGCTAGGTAGTGACCATGGATACCGTAGCGTTCCCTATGCAGTACTCACCAGCACCACAGTGGTATGTGCATGACTCTCCATTTTACCGACCGACTATCCGTCCCCTGACGAGGCATAACGTCCAGATCCTTTCGGAGGAAATCAGTGTGTGGTATGGATGGCAGAACCCGCCACGTCTTCATATCATCTGTGCATATGAGGAAATCACACTGACTGCTGAGGGGTCATTTACGAACATCAAAAATAGCAGCCACCACATTTCCATTGACTTTCTAGCCGGCCCCTTTCGAAAAGAATCATTTGACTAGAGGTTTGCTCTTGCAAGAGACCGTCTGCAGTGCACACCCTTGCCACGACCGACAACAGAACTTTGGCCAGGCCTTCGTGAAGCAACCGTGCTGACTAGTGCTCCACTGATCTTACAGTAGGCACGACTGAATCATCACATGTGAACGCTCAGCCATAATCGCTAGTGAATGATGCGTTGATTGCCCGATCGCCTCCACATGAGACAGTGGCTGTCCTGTTAATTCCCATCGATGACCCCTCGACCAGAACCTCGCTCTAAGTTGAAATGACAGAAAACATTAATTCGTTGAATTATACTCTGATTACTGATTAGTAGTAGGGGATTTTGGTTTTCATATGAATGGAACATCATCTACAGTTGACTGCAGCTATCTCGTTCCCGAAGACTTCTCAGTACGCCCCTTTCGAGAAGAAACACCAGATCTGAGCTTCAATTTATACAAAGACCAAAATCACCTACTGCTTATTAACAATCAAAAATAGCAGTCGGTCTCGTATGGAGCCTTGTTGAATACCAGTCAACGCACAAAGCGGAGTTGACAATTGCCCAATTGACGTGTACGGCTTGTACCGAAGTCCCTAAGTAGAGAAGCAACTATAACCGCGCTTCCTTCCCCAGACCCGGTGCTGGCATTTTTTTGAGAGAGCGCCTTAGTAAAATCTAGAAACGCAGAGTCTAGTGGAAGACGACCATCAGCGGTTTCCGTAAAAGGACCGCTCGCGACCAGTAGGCTTGTGATGCCTGAGTAACTGTTTCCAAAGCCATTCTGTTTCGGTATTGCTGAATAAGCTGTATTTGAGTACCCCTAACACAGACAGAGATAATCGAAGTGGAACAGCAATGTCGTATTCAATAATCCCCTAGGCTGCGCTCACTCACCACTGTCAGGTGAGTCGGAATTCCGAGTCATGGGTTTCGGACAGCCCCCCAAGAAAAAGCAGTATACGTCGTTCGTATACCAAGAAGTTCCGGGGCTTGCCATGTCAAACGGCTGTGAAAGCTCTGTTCATTGTCAATTGTATCCGTGCGTGTTGCACTTCCGTAGTATGGCTCTGCAATTCTGTGCGGTCCAAACCTTCAGTACCATCGGCTTCGAGAAGTTCCTGGCCTGCTTCTCCTCCATCCTAAGTGTGTGAACTGTTAAAATGATGGGTGCGTGTGTGGTGTGGTGTTTGCAGCCTTCACGTGTCGATCAGCCTTGCAGTGAACACTGTTTCGATGCGAAAGTGACAAGATAACACAAACGAATAAAGCTAATGTTTGGTAGCACCGGAACCAGCAGAGATTAATGTTAAAGGGCATGAAGTAAATGAAAATACCGTGATAATTGCTCGACAGTATTCAGTTCAGCGGGTCGATCAACATATTCAGCGTTGCTTAAACACACGGGGTGTGCAGAACAGTTGTGTGAACATACAGCCCGTACTATTTTCTCATACCAAAAAGGAAATTACGACGAACTCTCCGATATGTTGGGGGGACTAGCAGCAACCTACTTCGAGGCTGCCCACTGTCACCTCTGTTGTTTAATTTCGTCAGAAAACTTAAGAGAGGATTGTCTGTTGCATTCATAGAAAACCAGTGTAGAACTCTGACCTGGTAGAAGACTGACTGATCTTGACTAGGCTGACAACAAGGTGTTGCTGGCTAACAGTGCAGGCAACACAGAAAATATCGTCCATTTCGCGTGTTTTTAAATAATTCTCAATGCGCTCGGCAGACTCAAAGTGCTTCCGTAGGATTGCTATGATCAATCATATTTAACATTGGATAACGAAGATATGGAGTTTATCGACCGCAGTGTGCAATTAGGAAATCGCAGAGGCAAGGTGAGGGGTGTGAGGGATGAAGCAAAAAGTCATACCTCCAAGGTTGCGGCGGTATTCGCTAACTTAAAACAACTCTGGCGAGAAAGTGGCACCCATTTGAAATATGAGGGTCGGAAATATAGGACGACTGTTAAGGTTGCACTGTTTAAGGCCGCACAACCTGGCCGCTTGAAGTGGAAGACGTCGATCATTTTCACGAGTTAGACCATCAATGTCTTCCTTCGATCGTTCACGTCGGGGGGCACCAACGAGTGAGCAACGAATAGGTTAGGAAGCAGGTGTTTGGTAGTGAATGTCAGGCGTTTTCCCATATTCACTCTTAAAACATGTACATGCTCAGGTGGTTTGGTCGGGATGCCAGCCTATCATATGACACGTCGCGCACTTTCCGCAGGTGTATTAGTCGACTGGCGTAAGGTGTGAGCTAGGTAGATGATGACCAGGTGTATGAAAACGAAGTTATTTACTAAGAGGTTAGTCAATATTAGCTGAATTTGTCTCCATCGCTCGTTCCGCGTCAACCCGTAGAGTCGATGACTGGAAAGTAAGTGGCGTTTTGTTTAGTGTAACTTAGTTGTCTGTATATCAATTCTCTGTATCGGTATATATTTATGAATCCCCAAGGACGCCATTGTGTTGGCGACACTTCACTTTCACTCATCTGGCGGTTCGTTCGCAGTGTTCAAACATAATGATATATGTTTGAATTTTCCCGTAGTTTGTATCACTTAGATGTGTTCCTTCTTCTCTTTCTATGTCGGGCGTCCTGTCCCTTCTCTTTTTCTGGCAGTTATGTACCGGCACGAATAATTCACATATCGCTATCCGCGATGCTGATAATGGTAACAAGTCGATCTCGTTTCTCGATGGGTGTACTAACCTTCAAATATGTATTCTTTAGATGTGAGCGAAATTTCGGCGGCAGTTCAGACATCTGTTGAACGGTGATTGAGTTGTCAGTTTGCGCTTGTTTTTTCTACTCTCTTTGTAGCCTATCTCCTGGTCATATTATCTGTGCTTTGGGTTGGCATTTTTCGCGAGAAATCACGCTTTCTCATAATTCTGGATGTCAAAGATTACTGAGAAACCTAAGGGGGGCGCGCATAAACACGCTGGAAATTGTTGTCAATCTGAGCTGCTAACCAATCTGTCTACCGCTTTGAAACAGTGGAAGCAAGCAGACACAGGCGACCCGGTTTCGAAGGTCCACTCTTCGGATATTGGGGCGAAGAACATTGAGAAACGTACTCTTCATGCTGGTACCGGATCTATTCCTCCCGGTTGTGAAGCTCCGGGTGGAGGACTCGCCTATCCAAAGGAATCTAAGTTCATCTTTCACTATCAGATACGCAAGGTGGATTCAGATCAGACCGTCTTGGATGATACACGAAAGTATGGGAAAACGATGGAAATCTACTCTGGTAAAGAGTTTCAGATGGACGTAAGTTGGGTACATACATTATAATCATCATGCTTTTGCTTGGCTATCACTGAACACACGAAACTGTGGTTTTCCTTGCATGATAACGTAACAGAAAATCCTGTGTTTTAACACAGAGACGCGCAAACGACTAAATGTGTATTTTTTCAAGGGAAATCGGCTGTGTACCGGGAATGCTCAAGGAAGCTCAGCGGTAACGACGGCAACTACTAGCCGCATGGGAGTGACGCGTTCAGCCTTCGACCACGTTGACCTTCTCGGAGTTTGAACAGTCAGACTCTATCTACGGTCCGTTTGGATGGTATTTCGCATTTTTGAAAAAAAGTTGTACTCGCAAGCTGTTAACTGACCCAGCTGTCTTGTAGGAAGGAACATCAGTTAAATCTTTCCGAAATCCAGCTGATTGTATATCGACTGCGCGTGTTTGAGAGCGTCCATGTTGTGTTCCGAGTCCAGATTCTCATAATCAAAGGCGGTAATCGTACCATCCTGTGGCTAATCTGTTTTGCAGTATGCGGCATGGTGACAGACGTTTCATGGTATAACAGAGAATGCACTCTTTACCCCAGTTAGCAGTGCCGGCCGTTAATCACTACACTGGTATCAGGCTGCGTACCCTACCAATTCTTTCACATGAATAGCCCAACTTATCCGCATCTTTTAGGCACTTGCTGATTCTTTTTCCTTTGAGACCCTCGAATGACCAGGCTCATGGAAGTACCACAGTTTATTGAAAACTTGTGTTGGTCAGTTTTCGCTTATAGAGTGACAATTTAACTGTTGGCTTGCTCCTTATTTTACATACTTAATGGTTCGGGTTATCTTTTCTTCAGAGAGGCTGTGTTTAGTCATTGTGCGTATGCTAGTGTATCGGCTGGTACACTGACTAATGGCTGTAGGTTATAAGTATTGGAACATTCGTTAAAAATTTTGTTTTCAATCCGTACGTTTTGTTGAGAATACAGTTAGGCTGTTGGTTGCTGTATTTTGGAACCGATAATGTGAGTGCTAACGGGGTTTCTTACCTAAGAATGTACACATGTCGTGATGGTGCATCACATCGAGCCGCTTCTCGGTTATGCTGGTGTGATGCACGGCATCAGTGAAACAGGTACATCTGTTTGGCCTCAGGGGCTCGTGCCTTGTGACTTTCTTCAGGCGACCTGGATGACCATTGCAAATGTGCTTGTCCTCATTGCAAGTGTTTTGCCTGATTACCAACGCTAACTACCGTCCTGTTTTTTCAGGTGTAAAAATTCCGAGGGCTTGCTACAAATGAAAACAACACTAGCAGATCAGCCAGTAAGCATGTTGGCGGGACTCGGTTTCGGTTGCGCCAGAGACGAACGTAAGCAGTCAGAGCTATTGTACGGCATACCGATCGATACATGTATCTAAAATCTGAAACATAGCCACAGATTTTAAAGTAATTCCCCATTTTTCGGCAGATAACCCTTGTGGACGATGTTCTTTTCCAAGTGTTTAAAACAAACAAGACTGGCACTTGTTACTCAGTTTGGCTGTCGCATTCATACCAATCTACTGCTCCATGCTTGCCCACACCGGAGACGTACAGTGCGCTTATGCTGGTGCTAATAAGATCTGGTTACTCTGTCTCTAAAAGCTATCTTTCATGTGGGCTCTCAAACCTGCCATCACGGGGATAACTGATACTCTATCTTAACAGGCGTGACCGTTTATCTCATTATTGTCCTCCCGTTCACATTACGCCATGAAACGCCCGTTCGACAGCCCACTTTGTATTTTTCATAAATTTAACTCATATCACGTTCAAGTTATATATATATATATATCGCACTCCTAGAATTTATATACTGAATGCACCACACCAATTTTTTCCCTCGAGTTCCAGTTGATTGCTTACCGACGTCCCCAGATTGTTCTGCATTTATGCTTTGGCCCAGAATTCACTCGCCTATTTCTCTCATCGCTTCTAGCAATAAGTTCATATTTGGTGTCGTTTGCTAAGAACATGGGCGTATGTACACTAGTATTTATTCTGAAATGATGTGGTTGCCAAGGTGATCTCATCCCGCCTATTAGATGGGTGTGGCTGATTATCCACTGCAGTCGATTTCTCCATATGAATGTTTTATCCATTCATTACCGGTTGCATTCTATAGGAATAGGGATTGCATTCGCTAGTATACAGGGAAGCTTATGAGTATTTTGACAGCTTTCATAGACGGGTATTTTTAATTTGTTTGCCGTTTCGATTATGGTGGTATGTAAAATTATACTTGTGGTCTGTAAGCGAATTATAGCATGACTTCTATCCTTTCCATCCACTCCGCATTCGTCTCTCTCTCTCTCTCTTTCTTGCCGTAATTCAGTTCTGGGAGCACTGCCTTGGCACCATGCTACCGGGCGAAGTCGCCTCGTTCACCGTTCCGCCTGAACGTCTACTTGCTTTTCCGGCAGTGAATAAAAAGTTGCGGGATTACATGCTGAACAAAACTGGCGGCGCTGCAAAACATTGCTGTGGTCTCATGGGCTTTCAAGAACAAGGAGGTCTGGGCTATCCGGATTTGGACGAATTGATGGTAAAACCGGAGACATTAGAATTCATCTTTCAGCTGATTCGGTACGATCCGTTCGACCCAACTTTTTTCCACGAACCTTCCCGTCCGCCCCTCTTGAACCCAAGCACTAGGTTCGAGTTTCGCTCTCAGGGGAGCTCTTCAATAGGGCATACCTTTGCCACGGCTGGGGGATAGAATTCCGGTCACGCTTTCATGAGGCAACCGTGTTGACCATTGAGCCATTCACCTCACATTAGGTATGACCGAATTGTCATCGCCTCGATCCGCTGTGGGTATTGTTCATTCTGTATGGAAAAAAAACCAAATCCCCTACTACTCATCAGGGATCAAAAATCCGATCGATAAGTTAATTATTTCTGTAATGTCAACTAGTCTTAGTCAAGGGGTCATCGATTAGAGTTAACAGAACAGTTACTGTGTCTCCTTTCGAGACGACTTGATAATTCGGTCGTGCCTAATGCAGTGGTCAACACGGTTGTCTCATAAAGGCGTAGTCAAAATTTTTGTCCCGGCCTTGGCGAAGGTATGCACTGCTGACGAGTCTAGTGTTTTTATTCCTCTCACTTTGCGTTTTGTAAAACTTATGATTCCTATCCCGTCCGTATGACACATTAGTCGACTGCCGTTTCGTACTGAGTACTTTGCGGACTCACACTTGCTTTGATTGGAGGCAATGGTAATGCATCTAGGTGTTCACTCCCTCTAAACGAGGACGTGTATACAGGACACGTTTACATCATGGTTTATGTTCAGCTGTTAAACCAAGAGGACTACTATGCTGTCATGCTACATGGGTGGTGAATCACCCATGGTCGCAGTGGCCAATCTTTGACGGGAACACCCGGGATAATAATGGTTTGTGTTAATTGGCCAGCCACCTGTAGCTCTCGAAAGCCTAATTCTTTTGAACATTTGATCCAAGAACCAGCTTGTTTATCAAGAGCACCTGGTGATATGTGTGCGTGTTCAGCTTGAGAAGACCGAGCGCACGGGAGGGTGTGCACTGCCGCAGCCTTACTGACCAACACGGACCGTACGGGGACCTTTTGGGTCACTGTTAATGATGGCTTTGTATGTGTCCCCTTGGCAGACAGGACATAACTGACACATTTTTGACGCATTTTGTCTGTCTGCATTAAAAGTTGCGTTAACACATCGTATTTGATAACTCGACGCGATTCAGCCTGCATTATGAACTGTAAAGTGCCCTTGACAAACAGCCGTGTTCACACAATGTGCACCTGACGCGGCTGGCAAGCCCAGCTCGTCTGACAGCTGGTGTCTGTATCATCCTGTCTCGCATCCTTCCACACGCACTTAGTTTGGGTGTGCCATTGGTCACGCGCACCGTTAAACCAAAAAGCCATCAGGCCTTACACGTGTTCACATAAGGAAAGGTTTGAAACGAAAAAGACATCGTCCAGCCTGGGCTCGTGGACACGACCTAAGCGGTACACACGGTTGCACCAAGGTGATTTTGACACCGAGATTTCTACAGTTTCACACAGCCCTTCTCTTTGTCACACCCCGCAAGTCCCCATGTATTCATGCAGCGATCCACAGCGTTCACTTCTACAGTGCTCCCGGATTTCGATGAGTCCAAACAGTTTGTTATCGAGCTTTTTATTCGTTTATATGTTACGCTGCTAATTACGTGGTTTATATACGTATTTTTGTTGGCGTCGTTATTTTTTGATTGAGTAACTTTCACTCCGATAACTCCGTCACAGTGAAACTTGACATTAACACGGTGTGACGGCTTGGGCATCACGATTACCTGTTGGGCCAAAGTGGACGGTGTGATGATCACATCGACAGAGTCACCTATACCAAGCCGACCAAGAGGTGGAGATCTGACAAACCACAGTCTCCTGGTCCTGTAGGTTGGGGGTTGAAAGAAGGTTGGCATCTTCCGGAGAAAGCATAAGTTTTGGTGTACTGCTACTCGACCACTACCGTGCAGTACATTCTTTTGAGCCAAAGGCTTCGTTTGAAAACCATACTCGTTCCCTTCCCTAAATCTGGGTGTCCTGACAGTGTCTCAGGTCACACACAATCATAATCACAACACTGTTAATGTTCATTTTGGGTCATACTCGAAATCTGATCAGGTTACGTGATTGACACTCAATTTTCGTACATTAAATGAAACGAACGATGAGGCTGACGTGTGTATGTGGTAAGATCACAGTTACTGTGCAGACACCGTGTAACCCATGTTGACCGCCAGTTTTTTGAACGCATAACTGCTCACCCCGTTAGGTGACAATGATTTCAAGCCTGTTGTGTGTTGCAGTTAAAATATTTGTACTCATAAGTTTCTCTCCCCAATGGCTACATTGTTCATTGTTTTTTCTTCGGTCTGTATTTAGCGATCACTGTATACGGTCACTCAAATAGCAATATCTTTGTGCATAGCCCAGGTGAAAAAGAACGCTTATCTAACACTACTCCAGCGCACACTGGTGTTCTACAGAAACTAGAAACACGAGGTGCCTCTATCAGCATTGTGTTAGGTTTATCCATAAATGTTGGTCTCTGTTGCCTAGTTACTGTCATTTTATGGATTTCAGCTCTGTTGACGCACTCTTTCAGGCGGTACAGAAGTTACTGGCAACAACTGTCTGTACCAGTTGGAAGTACATCGTTTCGATCATTGTGATGATTGGATCACTCGTTTAAAACCGTATTGTATTCGTGTTCACTTACTATTGTCGTACACAGAGGTACACGCAGGTAACGAAATCGGTGCACTTGCAAATCCTAGTTCTGTATGAGGGTAGCCATTCTACCATATATTTATTGTGTACGGTTGAAGCTGCGTAAAGTTGCAAACGTGCCACAGCAGCTAAAATAAAGAGAATTACAGGCTGTGTGGGAAAGAAATTGAAGAACAATGTAAAAGGGAAAAGGAACAACGTCGAACTGATGCACACGGAGACTCGGAGCACAAGCGGTGCTGCCTTTTTTATTCGTCCTATCCTCAACCAAAAGCATTTGTTGCCCTTGAAATCCCGGTCAGCTATTTTGGAACTCCTTATTGAAACAGTTTTCGGTGCCAGTGCCTTCATGTCTTGAGTCCAAGTCATATGCAACTGGGCCGCCGCTTTCATCCTACCCTGTCACTCCCAACCTAGGTACGACGTGTCACTTAGTGAGTTGTCCAATCTAGCGAAGTCTGTGAGAGGAGACCGTCTTACCCAATCGTCGACAGAGTCTGTCCGTCCCAAAGACTCGTCGGTGAACGTTGTCTTCACTCACAGGATGTTGCACCACACACTGTTGATACTTCGACGACACCGATGGAAGCGGAAACAGACAGTACGTGCACCTCCCTCCGCGAATGAGCCTGGCTCTGTAACCATGCCGTGATACTACCCGTACGGTAGCGTTACATACTCGGTTTTTCACTGAAAGGCTAGACCCATGTCTACGCCATCCATGGTGTTAGTTGACAAATGCCATTTAAGTTTTAGCTATGCGATCTGTCGTCAGACCTTTCACCAAAGCTGATGCAATACCCTCAGACGACCTCCAATGCTTCACCATCAAGGATGAGAGCGAGCGCAGTCTCCCTAACCTTACAACAAAACCTTGTACTTAGAAGAGGCAGAAGTCATGCCAATTTGTTATATTGACGTCACTAATTTATGTACGAATTTCTGGACACTTCCAGAACTCTCACACACTAAATCGATATGGTTTACATATTTTGGACCTCGAAGTTTAACGCATAGGAACATTTTCAAATCATCATGTTCACAACCTGTCGTGGTGCGCTCTAGTTTCTCAACTTAACAGAAGAGAGCAGGTTGCTCAGCCTTACCGCATCCCTCAAGGGATGATAAGAGTTCGTGATAAGCCTCTATATATCCTAACAAGGCTCAAGCTTTGACAATAACTTCTTCGGAGATGTTCCCGCATCTTTGTCTTGATATACAATTGCAGAATGCAACCTTACTGACTGAATTAGACTCTTCTGATGTCTAAAAAGACAATATTCGTCTGTCTTTTTTATGACTTACCGTGTTTGGGCATCTGACGAAGTGTAAGGGTTTGATCAGTTCAGTCACTGTTAAGGAGAAACCCAGCACGCTCTTCTCGGATTCTGCCTATGTGTTGCGCTTAGTCTGCGAAGCACAACTGTAAGCAGATTCGACGCGATAGGACTCGAGCTTATCCCTCGACAGTCAGTACACAAGGTACACAGCAGTTTTTTTGGAAATCGAGGGCAGTGTTAATCTCAGCTGTTTGGGATGATTTCGCTAAATTAGACATTTTGGAACGAAGCTGTGCCTAGCTGTAAAGATAGCAAAGGATGGTGTTAGACAGATTCATTTTTCCACCGAAAACCACCTCTTTTGAGAACACGATTTTATCCAATCAGAATGAGCGGAAATGTCGTGAACAGCTGAGAAGTAACCTTCGCTGTTTTTTTTAATTGTTCGACCCTTATTCCGCTATGCTTATTGTTGGCTCAGTGACCACAACTATTTCCTTTGGATTTTCCGGCTGGAGAATGTTTGTAGCTGGCTGTGCACCGTAAACATACCTTACACTTTCCTCCTAGTTATGCACGTTGTTCGAGGGAAACAAAGTTGCTTTTCTGCACCCGTCTTTTGGTTTGTCTTGGTGGCAATTAATGGGGACAGCCGCGTTATTTTCGGAACCAAAATTTCCGTTGTTAATTATTACGATGAGGAGAATCCGATTTCTGTCAATCATATTATTCTACAGTGTACGAACCAGCGAGGGTTTACATCAGGTATTGTGGACTGCAGGTCTTGTGACTCTAAAAGCTTGATCGTCAATGAGTTGAGGAAACATCGACAGACTAGCAAACACCTGTAGTACCTGATGGCATAGCCAGCAGCATCAGTGGTCTATTAAATTGTTGCTGTGGATGTGCAGCACAACGTCCTAACGTCTCTGCAGGTCATTCATGTTCGGTTGTCTCACTCACCTGCTTTCTTGCCGCGTGTTGCTGGGATAAAGTCGAACAACTGTTGAGCGTTCCCTGTAGGAGTAGGTTGTTTCACTTCGTTTAGCTCGTTGTGTCCGCTAGATCTCGTTGTCTTCCCCCAGTTGCTTCCGCAGCTTCGTGCAAGCAGTTTTGTTTACTTAATTATACCCACTGCCTAATGGCATATTCCGGAGAGCGTCAAAAAATTGTGTAGGTCACATAAAGCTCAGTGGTTGACAGCCGAGCGAACAATATTATCACACATGCAGTACATGCTGGTTGTCTGTCAAGCATATCTTGATATCGTCCGGTGAGTGCGATCCTAGACTGGAAGCTAGTGTGTTTTAATAGATATAGAACTGCCGTGTGTCTCCTATTTTAAATACACCATCGGAACACGCATCTAACTGGTCACATACAAGTGCATGTTCGGAATCCACACTGATGTCCAAGATTGACTGAGAGCGATGAAAGCAGTCAAGCTACGGATAGTTGACGATTTCGTAACTGGTCTGTGTCCGTGAGTTTGCTTGATGATAGTGATCGTTTGGTGGCACGTTGCTTTCTCAAGCTTCTAAGATTTGTACCCACCAGGTGCAGACCGTTATCAGCACAGAGCTGCAACAATTGGTCACTGTTGCGTGATCGACGACTACGTCCGTTAACACCTAGCCAGCCTGTTGGAGCTTTTGGGTATTCAGCTCGTACTGTAATGTCCGCGCACCCCGTGGATTGCAGAAGATTAGTGAGCTGGTGATAAAACTTATCTTTGACTTCATCTTTTCTATGGTCTGCGGTAACAAACAAGCGAGGTTTGTGATGGGCACCTTTCAATACCCTGGCTGTGTCTTCAATTCTGACAGCAGTTGACGGATGTTCGTTCATCCAGCACCCTCTTTGCCTGTATGCTTTGTGAGCAATTCCGTTAGCGATTTGGTCATTGGTTTTATTCATAAGGTCTCCAGGCAAGTGCACCGTGAAGCAGCCGATGGAGATTGAAGACATTACTGCGCTAGGGTCCAAAAGCCGTGCCTCACCAAAACACCAGTTATCAATGATGAGGGTCTCCAGCAATGCATGAGGGCTGCATGTTCACTTGTCTGCATAAATGTCCAAACGTTTTAGGTGAGAAGCTTTAATGGTATATGACGGGGTGTCGATCAGATAAATATATCACACTGGTGTTTGACACACTATTGACTTCAGCCGCAAACGGAAAATAGGATGTCTCTGGTCTGTGTCCGGAGACGGGGTCGGTCGGTCGTCAAGTGATGAGTCATTCAGAAAGTATGGTGCAATGCGACAAGTATTTTATGATGCGGTAGATTGCGATAAAACGGCAGACTCAGCCGCCGGCACCTCGGCCAGAGTTACGTCAAAGCATGGAAAAAAACGTCATTGGCAATAGTTTTGTAAAACCATGGTTGTTATGGGGCTAAGACCTTTCCCATTTGCCCTGTCGAAGAAGAGATTTAATTCTTGAGACTCCACCCGGAGTTTCTGGTTCAAAAACACCTCATGCCCAATTCAAGAGAATAAGGTACAGAGTTCCAAGTGGACTGAGTACTGGTGACCAGTAACGTAGTGAGCACGCTGTTCGAACAAAATCAATCTGTTCAAGACACCCAGTGCACAGTACATGCGGTCGTGATGGAAACAGCTCAGCAGCTGGAACATTCACCGTAAAACTCGGATGAGACATAGTAAATTCATTGAGCCAAAGAGTCTAAGAACAGTAGCGTTGTTACGGCATCTGCTTCGTACCGTAGGAAGTCGATGGTCGATTTGGTTCTCCCACCCATCTAATGATTTTTAGTTGTTCAAGGTATTCGCTGAACTCTCACAATCCTTACATCCAGGGATTTATCTGTGGTTGGTGGGAACCGGCGATGTTTGCATCCCGCAAGGACGGTATACAAAGAGCACTCTGGACTGTTGTTAGGATATTTTAAACCTTTATTGTGTACGAAAACATGTGCCATGTAGCACTGTAAAGGCGGTTGTGCGACACTTTACATTGGGCTCGGTTGATATCCATGAATCTGTCACGCTGTGGTACCCCCCTACCAACCAGCCTCTTATTTTCCGAAAAACCCTACTTTTTTCGCAGTTTACTCTCATCTATAAAAGTATTTCTTAGTCCGAACCCCGGAAACATTAGTTGTGGCATTGAGCTAGTCGATCCAAATCTAGATTCAATATATGTACACAGCCAGCCATGTTTCTAACCTAACTCGCACCTTGTCATCTGGATTTATCGATACACGTAAGTCGTTTGAAATAGGCGATATGTGTTCTTAAAATTTGATTAGGTGACTTCAGTTTCTGGTTAAGTGGACAGCATGATAACCGATGTACTATTTTTTTTCAAACTTGTATGTTTTACATTAGGCCCTCTCCACTCTGATGAATTTACCATCACAATCTGGGCTACTTACATTGACCTTTCGAATATGACCTGATTAAGACTGTGTTGTAACCACCACGCTGTTGTGTCCTTAACAGTTTGTACGATTTATGAGGTTTTTGCACCATGGATAATTTGTTTTACGTGGTAGGACTGTTTCACGCATCTTTTGAATGATTTACTTGCACCCAATCAGTGTTGACATTCCGGGCTCTGTACGCAAAGATACCTGGATCATGAATGTGGAGGAGAAAGCAAAATTGGTACCGGTGTTGCGCGAGGAAGGTAACCAACTCTACGTGCGTGGAGACAATGAAGGGGCTGCCGCCAAATATCGCGAAGCGCTCGGTCTCTTGGAGCAGTTGACTTTGCAAGAAAAACCAGGCGAGCCAGAGTGGGTAGAGCTTGATATGGCCCGTGTGCCATTTTTTGTCAATTTGGCCCAGTGCCAGTTTCGACTAAAAGTGAGTGTGACCGCTTTAGTTTCCGTTTATAAATTCGCGAATGTCAGTCATGTTTACTTAACAAGAAAAGTCAGTAGCAGACGTTCCTCTGTATGCTACAGTTGACATCGCTTATGTTGGCGAAATCCAACTGCCCATCAGTGGATAGGATGTGCAGTCGTGTACACAGAGAACAGTTTTCGCGAATGTCCAATGGCCGTTTTCCATCTCTAGTGAATTCACCTCCACAAGACTACTCAAGCCCGTCAGAGAAACTACTTCAAGTCGTACTGTGAGGGTCGGTTTGGAATTGTATTGTCTACAAGTGATATCTGTTGATCTGTTAGTTTCATCAGCAAAGTGGATGGAGAACAGTATATTTGTCTCAGTTATCTACCCAGGGGATTATAGCAATCTCTGCTACGTTACATCGCAAACCTAACGTTCCAGCTCGCGAAAACAGGGCGCAGACACATTGGTGGCACTGCCGTGAGTGTACCGTTAAGACCTACTCCGACTAAGGCTTCTGTTTCCGTTCTACAGTAGTAGTTACACTCCCAGCCTAAAAATATGACACTGGTGTCGATTCTCTGGGATGAATAGGATATACCGGAAGGGAGAATATGGGACTCGCGGCTTACACCACGATTCGGATTCTGATGCTTTCGGGTTAAGGCATATTGATACTCTAAACCAAACCAGTTCAACTGTAAACACTCGATCATCCGTGACGTTAAACGTTTGAGCGTATTCTCAAATGGGTTTTGTATCTGACATAAGGTAACGTTTATTGTTATTGTCATTATTGGGTAGTTATTTGGCTAAGCCGTAATGAGTTAAAATAGATACCTCTTTTGGTTTTAACTCACTGGGACTTAACCAGGGAGTCACTTGATGCACAGTGTTTTATCTCATCTCTCTCCTAATTACGGTTCAGAATTGCTAGCTTTCATGTCATTGATCTAATCAACCCCTATTTATCATGTAACCTCAGTGATCATGCAATTTCTCCAGATTGCACTTCACCGAGCCCACATTATCAATGCGGCAATCATTTACTACGACTTACAGAGCTCATAGCGAAAACCTCCACTCTACCGTGGGTATATGTTGTGACTTGTTTGTTCACCCGCGTTGCCATGGTTGCTAACTGTGGTCGAAATCACACATAAGCGTTGTTTTCTAGACCCGGAACCATCAGTAAATAGTCTGGGTTTTTTGTGTAAACACGGCTATGTACACGCTGTATTGTTGAAGATGGAGCGATGTGTTACCGGATTTATCTTGCACATTTATTTTGATGATTTTCCACCTCGAGATCTTGTCTGGTTGTATTAATGGCGTGGCATCGTAGTTCAGCTGGTAGAACGCTTACCACGTTCGGTCATGCCATTTCTGTCACTGGTTCGAATCCAACCGAATCCCTTATTACACAATTGGGTTCCTCCTAATCTACTCTTCAGTAGTTTCATTCAAACATGCCGTGAGACAAACGCGAAATCCGTGAAATTGTTGTCGGAATGGGTTACTCTGTGAATACTATGAGTCATATAATTGGGTTGGACCGACTGAACTGTTGATCAACTGGTAGGTCACGTAGTCAGGAAGAGAACTTCGTGTATGCATGGAGTGGTGGTGATCGATTTGTAGCTATTTGAGAAGCAAGGACCGAGCAAAAGTCTTATGGGAACGTAAGCTAGGGTTACACAATCGGATTGCAGTCATACCAAGTTTCACCAGCATGTGTTGTCTTAGGTCATGTGGATGCTAGGCTCACACTAACAATCATTCCGTAGATGGTGTTTACTCTTATGGCACGTTTGGGTAAAACTGCAATTTTAGTGATTTCAGTGCACATACAGTGCTACTGACGTTTCGTTAGTAGTGTGGTGGTATTCGCGAACTAACTCCGTTGGGTCGCAGATATCCCCAACTATTTTAGATTACGATTGCGAACTGACCGATGTAGACTACGTTGGTTCATCGAGTGTCACGTTTCATCTTGTAAACTGCGTAGTGTTGTTGTTGAGCAGTCGTGATCATCACAAGATGTTTCGAAAAGTTTATTTGCTTCACCATCCACTGGTAACCGGCTGAGAATTCGTATTTTCTGGACTGTTTATAACCAATCACTTTTGTGTTTGTTAGTAACGTTTCACATTTAACATGGAAGTTGTTTCAGCTTTGGTGCAACTCGTTACAAAGTTTAGGATATCTGAATCGGAGTAGACTGAGTCATCAGACAACTGTGCAGATATATGTGCCAACACTGCTCGATCTGCTGAGTGCCGTAGATCGAAGGTATGTGAAAAATAGGACAAATGTGAGTTCGGCGTAATCATCCACAAGGCGATTTTATTTTGAGATAGGATGAGGGGTTATTTGAGTTAATGTAATGATTAGTTTGATAGATTTGTGTGCTGCCACGTGTTCGAAAGCACCAGTGTCACGCGCAGTCTCGTTTTCCACAATGACCTGCTCTCACTATCACCCGTGTAGAATCTGTTCTGCGTTTTGCTTCAGAGGTCAGCTGGGTACCACCAGAACTTAACACCTTGAGATCGAATCACATTGGTAATGGCCGCAAACAGCTTGATAATGTATTTATAATGTCAGAAATATGAAATTTCACGTTCGAAGTGGTAAGTCCCGAGAGAGTTCTTCCAACCTTCACTGGTCGAGCTTGAGCAGAAAATGGTCAAATTCACTTGGGCGGCCAAAGTGACCTTCATATGGGCATAATTATGTGATCAAACATACTGCTCACAACAGGGAGTACTAGGTGGCGAGTCCAAACGGATTTTACAACCTGGAATATCTTTTGTGCTGCTACACTCACCATCATCATCATGTTGGTTCGCACCGATTATTTTTATGCAACCCTGATGACCGAAGAAAGCCCTGGTTAAGAACCACAACAGATTGGAAATTGAGGGTTTGTTAATAAAAGCAATTGTTTGCATCCAAACATTCAACATATAGGTACCTACATCTTTCAAACCAGCCATAAACGAAAGCAATGCAGCACCCTCACGGCATTCCCAACCCCTGCGTCATTATGTGCGCTGATACGTTTGATCTACCACGAAAGAGAAGTGAGCTGAACAGACTTCAAGTTTTCCCCCTTTAAAAAAGAAAACGGAAAAACCTAGCCCTGGTGGTTGCTCCCAAGTCAAATCAAATAACGGTTGGAAAATGGCACTTCGTTCCGCTCCCAAATGTGTGGAGAAGTACAAATATACGGAGTATTTATAGGGTGTATGATTTTCTACAGTTACTCTGAAATCAGACGATTGAAGGGCAAGAACTGGAAATAGTAGTTAAGCTGATTAGGCTACCAATAAGCATGGCAGATTAAAAGTCGAGCTGATAAAACAATACCTCTGACTCGTTCTGGATATTTTTGCTCATTCCCATTGGACGAGACCACTTTGCCGAGGAAGTAGGAGGTTTGGGCGCAAAAGGTGAAGATGCCTAACAGCTTATTTCACAGACAGCTCGACAGAACAACCGTAGCGTTCAGGCCAATGATCATGGTTAGCCGTTATCTCACCTAAACTCTCTAACCGCGGATTTTTTTGCGACAAAGAATACGTTAGGCTCAAGTAGGTTATATCAGTTGTATCCATCCATGTACACATCGAACATTGACCACCGTCGTTTGGTAATTCATCGGGTCCCTTTTTCAGAAACCTGGGTGGCTGTAGCCTTCTACTTTCGTTGGTGCAGTTTATGGCGACTGTTTCGTCTGTATTCTTTCAGTCCAACCTTGAACTTTATTTCTCTTCCCATTCTGACTTCTTTGGTTAAATGTGTTGCGGAGGGAAATTTGCTTTGCGAAAATATCGGAACCAGTTATCACTTAGGAAGCACACTCTTCCTGTTGTTCAGGTCTACGGCGGTCACGTATATCTATTGAAATCTTCCTGGATTAATGAAAGATGTGAATTGATAATGTTAAACAGAGTATCCGCTGTAGAGAATTACTGCATCATCTGATAATTAGGAATATCCAGTGGTTTCGGTTATCCTGCGGCGTTAGAAGAATTACTGGCTCTTGGACAGAAACGCCTGACCTAATCACGTGCAAATAGTTGAACGTCTAAAATAGAACACATCGTTCGTCCCCTCCCTTAGAAAATGCTTTCGCTTGGTCTACAACCATTCGCAAGTGTCTGGAGTCAGTAGTTGCGGAATACCAATTAGTTTATCGAGTAACTTGTTGGATTTGTTATATATATATAGTTTGTATAGTAATCAAGGCACATTGTGATAGTATACTCTGTCTTCTCTTCTTACGAAAGCTGGTAGACGTTTCTATCTGAAACATCCCTGTTTTCAGTCCGTCTTTTCGCACCAGTGGTACATCTGATCACGCATCTTCCATCCTGCTTAATCTATAGTCCGTACACTCACTGATCAGTCAAATTATTTCACGTTATTTTGAGGATGTTGTGGAAATGTTACACCATCTCGGATACAGACGAACTTTGTGAATTATTTTGATGATGGAAGTATCCATGTTTTTGTTCTCTGGCACTCAAGGTTGATCTATCTTTTCGAAGCCTTATCAGAAAAACACCATTACGTATGTTCACTTCAGTTGCGGCACAATTCAATAATTAGATACAAGGGACACTACTAAACTCAGACTGAAATGATTACGCTATTAAACACGCCGATCTGTCATCCATCAGAATTGCAGACGAAATGTGAGGGTCAGCATACAGTGTGCGGTCAGGTCCAGCCTATGGTGCATGATGAAAAGTGCCTTCAAGCGACTTCCCGTTTGCAAGTTTATGCTGACGTGTCAGCACACCTAGGGTGTTTGTCGAATGAATCACCGAAACAGTCTCAAGCGCTGTAACACTCTGCCTGTCATGACAGATCAGGTTTCGGCTTGCATTATTACAGTTTGACTCTGGCTTTGTTTCGTGTGTGTGCACGTGTTTGCATGTGCTTTCTGCGTTACATGTCACCCTGTATAATGGTTCTCTTCATTTCATTGTATTAATTCGCATTTGAGAAAGGTTGCTTTTTATTTTCGGAATAGAGTCCCTATCCATTTGTGCTTATTTCAGTGTAGTTACTATTACTATGGTTTCGAATTATTTTTCTACCAAAACTGCGCACTAATTCGTATAGCAATTCTACGACGTTATCAACAGTGCTACTGAGGCCCTTTCACGTGATCCCACGAATGTCAAAGCGCTTTATCGTCGTGCCAAAGCTTATACTGAAACCTGGGATTTGAATTTGGCTGCCGATGATTTACGCAACGTTGCCAAGCTGATGCCTGAAATGTCTGAAACGGTGGCATCTGAACTGAAGGCGTTAGAATTGAAACGATCAGAGCAGGAATTGAAAGAGCGGCGAATGCTGGCTGGCAAGTTGTCTATGCAGTCTTCGTCCCACTCCACACCGCGACCAGACGTCAACAGCTAATCTCAGACAGAGAGAGGAGTGTGCTGTTTGTCCGTCGGTATCTGTCCAACTAAAACCTCCCTTCGTTCAATTTTGTGGGTGCTGTCGTATAAGTCTCTGTTGAGAGCTAATGCTTCTCGGCTTGACCTCCACCAGATTAGAGCGACGCTCGAGTACACGTGACACCCAATCGACATATTTTATTTATCCATCATTCCCGTTGTATCTGGCGCATGTTGGAAGTCATACTGGTGCATATGTGACCACAGTATTTCTGGTTGGGCGCTGATGTTGTACTCAGACCGCATTCGTTCAATCTCGTCAATCCATCCAACCACAATTTGGCACATTTTTATCGTTTTGTTGCCTTTGTTGGAAAGCCTCGTGGCAGAAATCAATCGTAAGATACGAACAAGGACCTCCGCTCGCTTTCATTCTACGAAACATTTCCACAGCATATTTTACTGTTTATCTCGTGCACAGTGGTGAAACATCAGTTGTGATGTACTACGTCCCATTGACTGCATTAGTTATTCGGCGTCTTTTATGTCAATTTGGAATGACAACGCTGATCAGACGTTTTCCAATCAGTGATATCTACTGTAGGTGATTGCATTCATTTATTTTGTATGCTGCTGTCCGTTTTACCGGATAACTGCTAGTATTGACGATCTCTTTCAAGCTCTTTCATTCTACTTTCCACGTGCTTTTCATGCGCTTCTTTGCTGATGTGTTGGTCAGGCGCTGCACAAGTTCGTGCGAGGTGAATTGATATGTGACTGTGGAAGTACAAGTGTTGATCAGTCCAAATTTGTTGCTTTATCGACACGTTTCCTTCTCGTGTTATCGATGTCACACAGTGTCACGCGGTTATGGATTTCCCCTTCTAAGTTGAAACTTATCTTAGAAAACTACCGGTTCTCGCAACAAGCATCATAATAATAGTGAAGAAAAATGTTATGCTGCACGATACACGTCTCAGTTTCACTTCTACACTTCAGTGTAGCTCAGTTGCCAGTAAAGGGGTCGCGCATTATAGTTGACCATCACTCACATTTGATCGCGGCGTTCGCATTCAAATAGACTTTGCAGCCAGCCTCTTTCGAAAAGAAGCACTAGACTCGAGTTTCGCTCTTATTAGAGCTCGTTAGTAGTGCATGTCCTTGCCACGGCCGGGATTTGAACTCCGGCCATTCCAATCATGAGGCAACCGTGTTGACCACTGCGCCATTGACCCCACATTAGACACGACCGAATCATCCAATCTGAACGCTCAATCACTCTCGCTTTTGAGCAATGATCAGGTTGCCCGATCGTCTCGAGAGGAGACACGGTAACTGTCCTGTTAACTCCAATCGATAACCCCGGGATTAGCACTTCCCAGACAGGTCGAGATCACTGCTCTCATTAAACCTGCAAGGCGATATTTTAGATTACTGATGAGTAGTCGGGGATTTGGTTTATTTTCCAGGTTGACCATCACTCACATTTGATCGCAAACTTCGCATTCGGATTACCCATCATCGCACATAGTTTACTATGATAATTTGGTCACCAGTACACATGGATTGGGACGTGAAAGCATTTATCCGCACATAGGGGGTGAATAATATGTCTTGGATACTATCGTACTTGATGACTGTTTTTTTAGTCCACTGGTGCGAAATCCTCTGTCCACATTTATTTGCGGTTTACCTGTTGGCAAGCAACTGATGGTCTGCCGATTACAATGACCTTGAACGACAAAGGTAGACCACAGGGAATTCTAAACTCAGGCTTTTTGCAGAGTTGGTGAAGTAATACAGTCTGTCTGTTTGTTTTACATGTTTCAATACGATATTTATCATGAACGTCTTGGATAACAACCCGGGACTGGATGTTTTGTTTTTCTCTCCGATATTCCTACAGAAGACCTAAACCTCAAAAGACTGTGAGCATGATTTTCGACACGGACTGTAATTGCCTTCCACATAAACTTACTTTGTGGTGTTTTCCGCCACAGGTTTTTGAAGTGTGCGCGAGCTCCACATCCGTGTACATCTACATGATGGGCATGTTCAGAACACAGCCGTCCACTGTAGTATTTCGTGAACGTTTCGAGTTGCGAATAAAGATATCTAGGCGAACATATGTTTCCGGTAATTCACCGGTACAATTATATGAGGAGTAAGCAGAGTTGGATCGAGATACCGACCAAAATTGGTACAGAGAAACGGTCATTGGTCAGTTAGTTGGCGATGGCTTGATTGGTCGGTTGCCTCACGTTTGTCCATTGGTTTGACCGCACAGGTTGGCCATCGATCCGATGGTTTTGTGGCCACGGTAGATGTAGCGTCTGAACAAACTATTTTTGATGACATAGTATCGGGCCAAGCAGCCTGATTCCGATAGCCTTGACAGTACAAAGTGTTCTAATTCGAACAATTTTGAATAGGTTGCCTTGCACGTCATATGCCACATTGAAGGCTTGATCAATTTTCCCTTGGTGCCCGCTTTCAACCAGGTGAGCGCGGATCAGTTGACTGATTCCCCGTGCCCCGGTCACCGTGGATGGTGTTGTCGGTTCGTTTCGAAAGCTGTGTTGACGTTCGACCAATATAACCTGCTCCACGGGAACAAGTGAATGAGTGATACACATAGATGAGGTCTGAACTGTCAGTCTATCTTTGTTATAAAACCTGAGAATGGGGGATGTGGAGAATTGAATACGGAGTTCAGCTGTAGCGTTGGTCCTGCTGATTGTCTGGTTGGGCCTATTTGTCAGCCATTCTGCAACATTGTCACCTTTGAACGGTACACGAATAAACACGTACTTCTTTCCTACGTCATGCACTCCACATTTAGTTGGTACTGTGATCATGTTCCTGGCGATAAATCGTTCCGTGTAGCCGTTATTATGAAGTACGTTTTTTATGATTTCAAGCGCACTTTCTAACTTCTCCGCTGAACTAATTTTGTATGCTCTATCAATCAGGCAGCCCACTAGATTTCCCTCGTTTAAATACCCCCCAAAAAACTGTCCACTTAACCGGTAATGAACATTTATCACTTATGTGAATTCGAATTCATCATCATTTTTTATTTCTTACGCCGATTTACATACTAGAAGCTAATTTGCCTGTTATCGACCCAGGACGCCTTTCACTGAGCACTGATCATTGAATATTGAACATTATTCACTAGGTCGCTTGACGTGCGATCAATACGCGAGAGCTGCGCTTGTAGTTTGTCTTCGGACTGAGACAGTAAAAGCTCTCTTTCTGGATACCAGTGTTTTTCCTTTAAGGTCTGCTTGGAGATCGGCTCTTCGGGGTAAAACAGCGCTTACAGTATCATTGCGCCGTAAGAATCGTTCCAGTTCAATTGTGTTCGCTCGATCTCTCCGTGACATGACATTTTCGGAGGAATCATTGCATCTCAGTTGCATCCGCTCGGTCGTTCCGCGTTATAACATAGGGGTACAAAACTGCGAAAGTTTGTTTGCTGACCTGCCGTGTACTCATATAGTTGTACTGGTGAATTACGGAAAACACGTTCTCATTATCGTAATGGGAATATGTGAAACGTGATGCGCTCTCTTTCTGTCTTCAATGACTAGAAGTCATTCAAAAGTCCTGTAATCACAAAGGCTGCCCTTCATATCTTTGTCTTTGAGTGCACCTTTTTGAATTTGCTTTATCATTCTTCGAATGTGTACTGCAATTTTACCGGTTTACGAACACAAATTGCAGCCAACTCCTCTGCCTGTTCACCGTCTCATTTATTGACACCAATGGTGTCGGACGAGTTTTTTTCACTACATAGCGCCACGCCAAGTCGGTTAATTCGATGTGTTTGTTACCCTATCCACAAGTTTCGTCGATCTTTAGTGCCTCAGCGTAATCTGCGAAATCAGGGCAGAAACCGCAGTAGCGTAGTTAACCGCATGCATCTATTTTTCCTCCAGGCTGTCCCGTCTTTATAGTGTGTATATGAAATCAGCGACGTTTCATAGCCTATCGCGCTTAGTGATGCATTTTCACAGACTTCTCAGGACAGCTCGTCTGACACATTTCACGCCCCTTGCTTTCGGTGTGGCGTTTTCGCAGGGGATATAGCTAGCGCAGCCAAAAGGATTCGGCTAACCGTTTACCAAACCCCTCCAGATAGTTCTAATTATGCAAACTATGGTGACGGAACCATACCCGATCATTGTGTACGATACAGTGTGTTTGAACGTACCGTCTTCATCGTAAGCACTGAAATATGCACAGAATCGCGTTCCAGCCGTGGACTTTTTATTCGGTTAGATGGCAAAATATGGTCGTTTAGATCGAAGCTACTCGACAGCTGGAGCTCACCACCACTAAGTACTAACGGAAAGCTGCACTAAACTATATACAAGCTTTACGTTGCATACAAAATACGCTTGGCATACTGAGAATAGTGACGCATCACCGTTACGTACATTGAGTCAGCTCGACTTCTATCGGGTTGCTTTCAGTGGATATACTTAACTTATACTACGAACTGCGTTTGTGACAGGTTGGGACTAACCATGTTTCACTTGTCTAATGACAATCGATTAGACTTCCGTGCATCCACATCGGGCGCGCTTACCTTTACGATTGGCTTTAGTCAGGTTCTTCTGATGATAAGAAGTCAACAGACGTTTTAAGGTCTACTTGGTAATCTGTTCCTGATGTATTAGGTCGTTGAAAATCCAATCATCCGTAAACACGATGGCTTGTGTTAATATAGTTTCATTGGCGACGTCAAACTTTTGAGTTCGTGGATACTGTGACGGATCCATCAGAAGCTGGTCGTTTGCCGATTTCCTCAGCATGAGCCAGTAGCGAGACTGTTCTAATTTAGCCTTCTGCGAACAAAGGTCAATGAATTAGATTTTCACCACATCATTGAATGTTCGTTAGGAGTGTTAAATTGCTACTTGCTGCTTAGTATAACCCACCCGGTAAGTCGCAATCAACGGGTCAAGTAATGCTGACTTAGGTGGTCGCATTAATAGGACAGAATATGGGAAATACAGTCGAAATCTATACTGTACTACTAATATTTAGGATGGAAACGACTTGTCATCTGACAGTGATCGTAACTTTGTTTGATATTTTTTGGTTGCTAGCTTTTACTGCGCAAACAGAATTAACGAGACGTGAGAGCCACACCACTAGCTTCAGCGGTTTCAGGCGAGTGGAACATTGTGGTATCAAGCATTCCAAATACGGATTACTAAGTGTGCACTCTCTGCAGTCAAAACACGTCTGTGTCCTATTCTGTTAGAACGGTTGAATATGGTAACGTTGGCCAACTGTTCTACAAAAACACCAAACCCTCCAGCCTCGAAATCGGTAGCTCATCTCTTATGAAGAAAGATATGAGGCTTTATTCGATGCAGCATTGACTGAAGTTAGATCGGAAGTCACATGTCCACGTGGTGATAAGTTCGCGTATTAGTCACTCGGTTGTCAACGAAGTTCTCAGCGTGACGATACTGCTACACTACAGCCCAGAAGACTACATGGTTGACATATACTGAGTTCATTCACAAGAAACCTTTCAGGTTTTCGCGAAGTCAGCTGCCTCGAGATCGAGCTGAGAGTAGTGTTGAAGTAACTACTCTCAGGATCGTTTAAGAAATGCAATGCATTTTAGTATACCCCATCCTCGTAGAGGACATACGAAAAATATGCACGAAGCTGGAAGCAATTGTTTTGTACAGTCTACCCACTTTGTATAACGAAATCCATCCTATTGCAACATGATACTGATTTCGTGTACACCATATATGGCTTCTTTGATTGTTTTAACTGATAATAAATAGTCACCGGCATAGAAATTATCCTCCGTAACAGTCTGGGACACAAAATCCTATCCGTAGTTGACGGCAGACCTTTTTGACTCGGTTTACGCAGAGCGGTCAGCAAGTGGCACCAAGCAGGGGGAGTTCAAGTTATGTGTCTCAGATCTGTCCAAGGGGAGGCATGTTCCACCAAAGAAGGTTCCACGTCCACTCGTCATTCAGACACCTGAACCTACGGAGACATTTCGTCAATGTCTGCCGTGATAGTTACCGCATGCTTTAGAGCTCGAAGACTGACCAAAGTGTTCGTTGAACCAGGCGCTTGCGGTGATGCGTGGTTAGGAACTGCTCCTTGAGATGGAGCGGGACGGTGAAACGCCCCCTAACTTACTCGACTTATTCAAGGGTGTTCACTCATTCGACCTCGTCTTTATTGTGTGGATACAGGAATCACTGCTCATTGAAATTCTGTTGATATCCTAATTTCTCTCTGGCCACCAATACGTTTGTCGATTCATTGACTTCATTTCCTTCAGGCCCAAGTGACCTTTATGAAAGTCCTCTGATACAGCCTTTCGTAACGCTAGTGGAATGACCAATTGATCTCTCCAATAAAACACACTCTCAAGTTGTGTTGTTAAACCCTCCCGACTTAATAATTGATGACGAACCCCTGGTGATCGCGGCAATTACCGTGTTTTAGTGGTTTCTGGCTGCCTTGATCAGGTCCTATCGGCTTACTGGAATGGCCGATGAGGCAAGAAAACAAATCTCAGCAGCTGAAAAACTAGAATATCTTGGCAAGAAATCTGTTTGAGGAATCTTTTTACCATGGAATGACGATGAGTGATTTCATAATCGTAGGCTATTAGAACTAAACAGCATCGTTGTATGATTGTCGCTGATGATTTGGCAACTCCTTTGCACCGATCAAATGAACACTATAGATGTTGATGATCTGTAACAGTTTTGAATGTAATACCAAACGACTACTTATGCAATCTTTCGACAGTCCAGAATATGGTTAGCGCCTCCTTTTGTATTTGCAAGTATCCTTGTTCTGGTTTATTTAACAATCACGATATGCAAACAATCAGATATCCTTCCTGTTTTAAAACACCACTGATGCTGCGGTCTGCGTGATAACTTTAGACATTGGCCTCTTAATTAAAGCTCACATTAAATTCCGTAGAATACTTTCGTGCTTTTAAGACCGATTTCATGTTTCTTTTGATTGAAGTGCAAATAATGGCTACTGTTTCGTCACAAATTTCGGTATAAAAAGACAATGATACTGAAGATAACTCAGAATTGGTCGTAGCTCCTCTTGAAGCAAATGACAACCAAAGCTTCGTACCGATGGGGCTAAGACCTGTGTCCTTTTTCGCATATACAGAAGTCAAGGAAACTCAAATCCTACTCAATACACGCAATTAGAATACCTTACAGCATTGATGCTATCTTGGAATGAACCTCTTCTGCACTACCTGCCACATCAAATCTGTCACATTTTGTTGATGTACACCTTCTCGCGGTAAGTCGGTAGCTGTTTCACTAATCACATACTGGGATGTTCCAGCTGAAGCATGTAATCCAAACGGTTGAAAATTGCACTGAACTAATCCTCAAGATGTACTAGTCGTAGTGAGCGCCTTATAATCAGATGCCCTTAGAATCTGTAAGTATGCGTTTGTCAGGTCAGTTGTAAAAAGTACTTTGCTACCATGCAGCGCCGTCATAAAATCCTGCAGTTCCTCAGTTGTCGCTGCGCATTTTTTCAGTCTGGGCTTCTGCATCACTGTATAGTCATCATAGGCTAGAGGCGAATTACCACAGTTATCATAACCACAACGATTAGGGTGTCTCATGTGGATGAGTTAACCTGCGAGATTATACCATTTTCCTTCGGCTCCTTAAGAACATTTTGTACGTTCTTTCAGTTTATTGGGTACTATTATGTGATTTAGAAAAGCTACGTCTCCTCATACCTCCAAGCTTACTGGTTCTAGCTTAATTTCTGTGCCATATGAACATTGGACAACTAACTTGGGCTGCTGGGTTGGACACACTCCACTGGGATCATTCTTGGAATTAGGGATTAGCGAGAGAGTACATTTGAACCGTTAATCCCAGGATGGCTGAGATTGCTCCTGACACCAAGAATCGTTCTGGGATCAGTTCGTTATCATTATCTATCACCATTACATCAGTTTCACATTGCATGCCACGTATTTCAATCGCTGTTGATGTTAGCTTAATCCTAAGAGCCATACAGTCTACTGTTGGTTTTGAACTAGTGGATTCACGACTTCCTGTGTTCGCAGTGAATTCTTACATCTTAGCTTGAATTTTAGGTACCTGTGAACAGACTGTCAATTCCTGGATTTCAGTTGCCATGTATAAACAGAAGTGGAATGGCCTACAACATTTGTCCCTCTAACTTACCGCAAGTGGCAATTTTGAATTTCGTATACTTTCTTAATATGATCAGGTCGACCACATAACTGGGACATTATGAGATCGGTACGATGACTGTAGATCTAACTCACCACAAGAGAAACAATTGTAAACCTTCATTGGGCCGAGGCTGATGACTACTATATGAAGAAGCCGTGGAAATGTGTTCATTGACCAACTTCCATCAGACCTTCAAAGCGTGATCGGACTTCGATTCCAAGTCGTGATAAGGATATGCATTGCTGACAGCCTCTAACAAGAGTGATGCTCAAGTATGGTGATTTTTTTCCGAAAGAGACTAGCTGGGGAACCTATCTGAATGCGATAGCTGAAGTTAAAAATACATCAGGTGTTTTGGTGACAGAAATTACTACCGTCATATGTTTAACTGGAGGCCCGGGTGGCCATAGGGCTGAAAGAAACTTCTGAATAAACATGTCTTCACTGCCTATGTAGATGTCATCTGTTTCTGTGGAGGCTAACTTAATCACTAGTTATATTTACACTGGCAGCTGATCGAAGAAATTATGTAACCACTTGCACTCAATTTTGCCAGCTCAACCATTTTGTGAACGGAGGGCTTGATGGCAGTGACCTAGATTGCTCAGTAAATTCGTGCACCAGAAGCGAGTGACGTTAAATAGGCGAGAACTATCGTTGTTTGGAAGTCAGGGTCTCAGAGATAGTTCTGTAAAAGATGGAAACATAAACAAGCATGGGGCAAAAGCCCATACAGATGTACACACCAGTTGCTCCAAACAAGGCCATAATGACGTTGATCACACAGCGTTACGTTACCCTAAAATTGTTTTCCACTAGGTCACTTCGTGTATATTCATTTCGCTGACATCTGTGCGTTTTATCTCCATAATTCAAAATCCCTAAATTTTACGTCAGGATATTTTCGGACGTTGAGTTTGACTAGGTCATGAGAACGAATGAATAGTGCGGACAGATCGGTCCGGATAGTCACCATCCTGCCCGAACCGGTGTGATGCCGGTGAATGGCGCCTGGGCGGTGAGTCGTCCGTTTTGGATTGGTACGAATCGAGAAAGTGTTCACTGGAATCGTTCCGTTTTCGTTCGGTTAGTCTCTAGTTGATCCGACATGATACAAGTGCCAAGTATCTTGTTTGTCGTTCCTCCTCCGCGCTATTCAATCAGAATTCGCATCGCTTTTGCTTAGGGGTCTTGGATGTCGCTTTTTAGAGGGGATTTTGGACAGTTTGGTTACTGTTCACTGTAGAATGAATTGTCCATGGAACCAGGCGTCGACAACTGTTCGCATGTATGTGTAGAAGTCACATCAGTGTGCACACGAGGCTTTCCGTTAGCCTGTGAGAGTACCGTAACCGACAGAAGCAATGAGCATTCTCAACTGTAAGAACAGGTCATAGTATGTCACAAAACTCAATGGTGGTTGCACAAACAGTTGCCAGTAACAGTTTTGAAACAGTGGGCTTCGTTCGCGCATATTATCAGCAGAATAATGGAACATGTTCCGAGATATGGGGATTTCATTCTGTCTCACTAATTACGTGTTGTATGCAAACGATATGAATCCATTGGAAATTTTAATAACAGACGCAGTAGTCAGTTTAGGAAATTCACATGGGCAACAACGAGTCAAAAGTTAGTGGGCATCACTTATTCGTGTACGGTTGACGACGACCAGTGTTCTGGGACCAGCATCATTTCACTTGCGCAAGAAGAATCAGACTGAGCTTGCATCCTTGCAGTATGAGTGAGGTAACTTCGTCAGGATGGTGCACGTTACTGTGGATATGATCAGCAACAAATGAAAACGGGTTTTTCTACCCCGTTGTGATTGTCAGCCTCATTACATCGGTGGTTTATTGAATAAAATCGAGAACTAGCCTGACTGGCACACATGATGCTCGTGTCAGTATTCTAAGGTGAGGTTGGTTTGACCTCATCCGACTGGAATGGCAGGATGGAAAACGAACTGTGTGTAGCATACACGGAGGACACTGTAGGTAACAGAGTTTGCCTGAAGTCCCCTGGAAACAAGAAGCGAAGAGAAGATTTGACTGAGTTGCGGGCGGAAGCATAATGTTCATTAAATAATCTAACAACTAATTTTGTTAGGGAGCGAATTCACAGGTCACCTAAAATGACGAAATATCTGAAGGTGGATGGTAATCACGATGGTACCCAAACATGGGAAGAATATTTGTTTGCTTGGCCGTTTCAAGCACGCCCAACTGTAATTGATGACTGCTGCAGGGACTCTCCGATTTCTACGGATTGCGCATGTTGCTGGTTGACTAGGTTTCCTTCGTATAAGAAATAGTTGCACGCGAATCAAATAAGAAGGATGATTGATCGAATGAATGAAGAGTGAGAGACAGTGCAGTTTGACGTCGTTATATATATATATTGGTATTGTAGAGTAGCGGGAATGTTTTCAAAGTGAAGAATCGTGAGTTGGAATCTTAAGTTTCACAATCAGCCCGATGGAAATAGTGCACCAGCTACTTACCGGTAGATGGTTAGGCTGGATACTGGACGCCCATATCCGGGACAAACAGACTGCTTCAGTCCAAGGCGTTTAAGCCAGTGTTCACAGTAGAGAGGTTCATTTTAAACAGCATCTCTTTGAGAGGTTCGACATATTGATTCGACATCTTTCGCAATGTCATTGACAACTGAATCGAATCTAGGTTCGGGATTTTGTTGCGGTTAATGAGCTGATGGATCCCTTCGGGTAGTAAAGCCGTCCGTGACAAGTGGGCAAGACGAACGGTGTGTAGGAATGATCGCACTCGCTCTGACTATCAAGAGGCCGTGTAACATATGTCAATTTGCCCTGATTCATGTTTCTGTATGTTCACTTGTACCTGACTGATAGTGTTCAGATAATTCCAACTAACAGTAAAGGTTGACGTGAGGAGCAATCAAACCATCGATGATGGCATGGATATTGTGTTCTCGGTTCTTCAGAAATCGTCACAATCAGAAAGGATACCTCCATTCTCCTGATCTGATATAGTGCTTGTCGATTGAAAACATGTTCAACTGTTTGTCCGTTTCAGTTGGTCACGCATGAATGTTTTACTGGTCCATCATTCCACGCGAACTCCACAACAGCGATTCCGTAGGTTTGCAGCGTAGTATCGAGAAGACTTGGACGTCCCTGTGAGGAATTACGAACAGTCGAGATTGCTAGCATCCATCGCTCGCATCGTTGGAGTGTCTGAGTGACTAGTTGGTTTCATCCATGTGTGTGGACACTCCCTCATCCTACACGAGAATGCAAAATTGCAAGCAATTGCCACTCACATAGAAACTTCCCTCAGCCACAAAGCATTCATATTGGCGGTGGACAAATGACGCTCAAGCACGTATATCGAAGAGGAGGTCACTGTTTGTCAAATAGAGGTGCCTCTGGCGACAAAGAGCTACGTCTCTGCCGTTTGAATAACGCGCATATAAGGAGAAGGTGAGTGTTACGGTAACGAAACTTGCATACTCTGGATGGAAGTGGCGAACCGTCTCAAGATATTTGATCGCCGATGTCTGCGTTCAATTGCTCGTATTTGATGGCAACAGGGAGTAAGCAATGAAGAAGTCCGGAGGCAGGTATTTGGTTGGGATTTCCAAACGAATTCTTTCGTTCAATCCTCACATTCACACAAGTTAGGTCATATGCTTAAGATGAGAGCTAGTTGTCTCTACACAGAACACACGTCGCCGACATGGCTAGAAATCGGAGTGAGGTGCGAGGTGAACGGGTGATTGGGTGGAGAAGGGAAATAAAACTGTCCACAAACAGGTTGGACAATGCAGGTTGGGTCCGTTTCCCGGGCTGGGACGCTCGTGACTCCCGGATTCGATGGTTAGAGACGTTGGGTTAGATGGCAGTAAATCGAACTCAGTGACGTGAATGTTGTCATCGTTTGACCGAGTTGTCTGTCAAGTGAGTGCGTTTACCGACGCGGACCAGTGAAAGCCGTAAGGAAGCTGTCTTGTTGGTGGCGCACTACTTTAAATTACAACTCGGTTGTTTGTTTGCAAGATGCTGACATCTTGATGCTGAATTGTTGGATATAGACGAGGCCATAATTTGGAAGGTCAGGTCCATCACGGCCAATTGCATTTGTCGTGTTTCGCCATATACAGTGTTTGATTTTGTGGTATTTAAAATATCAGCGACCAACACAGATATACCGCAGTCTATGTTGATGACAAAGATCTGCTGAAGAATCGAACAAATCGTCGTTGCAGATTTTCGTCATTGTTTCCCCGTGGTCTCTGTTCCATGAACAATTTTGTGGGCAGCGTTACGTGCCTGATGATGGTGACCAGGATCCTGCTGTGCAAACTGACATGCTACCTTGTCACCTGAGCCCACGCCATAGTACTCCCAACGTGCTACGGATACTACATTGGTGGATATTCAATGCTTCCATGCAAAACAAACGACTACGGCGTCGTTAGTCATCTTCATCTCTGATTAGTTCCAAACAGATTAAATGATTAAACGTGTCTTATCATGTTGTAGCTAAAAGAGTGTTGTGACTGCACTGTCCACTTGAGCCAAATACTTCACGCAACTCAACCAACACTCATGTTGAGAAAGTATATCGAAAGGATCATCAACTCGCCTGTTCTGTCATTGATTGCTTGATCACACAGTCCACGCGCCTCAGATCGGATTCGGCGGCACCGGAGAGTATGGCATCATCGGAGCACTCGAAATGATCAGGCCAGATTTGGGTGTGCGTGTGGCACGGCGCACTGGCGCGGACGATCACTGAACTCATTCTCTCTGTCTCTGTCTGTCTGTCTGCTTGTCTATCTGTGTGTCTATCGCATCATCCGTCTGTTTGTCTGGGTGCCTATCTGAGCGGATCACACATGGACTGGTCGATTGTCACCCGAACATCAATCTGAACATCACTCATATTTGATCGCAGCGTTCGCATTCAGATAGATTTTCCAGCCAACCTCTTTCGAAAAGAAGCATTAGACTCGAGTTTCGCTCTGATTAGAACATCAATTGAGACATACGGGTGATTTGTCACCTCATGATGCAACCCCGCAACCGACCACAGGATGTGACACAACCAATTGGCTGCGCATATTGGTTCGCACAGTAGATTGCACAGCGCCTTGTATTGCCTGATCGTTTCCTGTTCAACTCCATATCGTGCTGCCATGCAGGAGTGGAGAAACTGGTGACAATATGTGAAATTGATGTTGACTAGAGAGTGACCTAATTTCTAATTAACGGTGACTCTGACTTTCTGTGCACGCAACCCGAGGACATCATAAATGTTCGTTTGAATAGGCTATTCAGTTTACCCTAATCTCTCAAAAATATCAACAAATTTGAGTTTCTCTCTTGCTAGATCTAACCAGTGGCGAATATCATGGTTACAATCGAGGTTGTGTTGTATCTCCTATGGTGTGCATCCATCTTTTTTGCTAACTTCTTGTTGGTGACTATCTCGGAACTGTGTGAACGTACTGTCTAACGCTGAGTACCATTAACGTAATCACATCAAGCTTACCTACTCAACTGTGTCAGGATAGCCCGATTCGCATCTGTGATCATCGGGTTTAACAAAATTGTTAGCTGTGTGAACAACCTTTTAACACTATGACAAGCATGAACAAACCAGTTATAGTTAGTCACTGTAATGGGCTCAACATTGTAAGGGTGGTCACAGTAGGGATTGAGGGTGTGTTGGTCTTCCAACACCGTGTGTATTACCTAAGATATGATCGTCGTTACTTCATGAATGGTACTGTCTGAGAAATATACGGCTGTTGAAGATCTACAACCAAATTTTATCACCGATCAAAATAATTCGACATATGGAAGAAAGGAGTCTTATCTTTTTTAACAAGATTTCAAGAAAAAGCTGACAGCCAACTACTCACTGAAGTCTACATCAGATATTCCCAAGTTTGGTCGATCACTATTTTCAAAACACAACTGAGTAACAACGAGAACTATACAGCTTTTAAAATTTTTTGGTTTGAGGGTTTTCCCATGAATCTCAGTGGATGACTGTATGAAGGAATCTTCACTATAACAGAATTCGAGTGAGCTGGATTTTTGAACAGTGTGATAGTTTTAAATTTGGCCAGTTTCGCAGTGTCTATTGTCGATTGCTCATTTTGGCCTAAGAATAGCAGGAGTAGGTCGGGAGCATTGTAGTTGGAGCACGCTGGGAAACAACGACTATTTAGCAGACAGCCCACTTTAGAGAATTATGAGTGCACTCGAAAAGGCGAGTAAACATCTACTCCCCCAATACACAAGCGTGGGATGCAGTTTGTTTCTGATGTTGCTTTCGAATCGATACATTTGGTTCACTGAAAGCAGAGGAGAATGATAGTCACCAGATAGAACTGTCCATTCTATATATGGATCTGATTACAAGGTGGGTTTCACGTTGCTTAAAGTGCACCAATTTGCGCTCGTAGCACTCGCCGGGCAAAGCTTTTGTCTACTCTTAATCGAATTTTTCACAAGGTTGATAGTCGTGAATTGCTAAATCTACCCGTCATTGACGTGCATTAGGTCCCGATGCAAACATTTCCAAATTAAACCAGGATAGGAATGAATTGTACCGGTTAATCCTGAGGATCTGGTGTAGTACATGTGGTTACCAAATAAAATTCGAACGGCAATTGCTATTTGGCATCGAAAATTCATTCCGAGGTCACACTTTATTTTATTATCAAATGAAAAGATAGCCCTAATCTACTTAGTTTTCGCGAACAATTAATGAATATTGCACAATAAACTGAACCCAGTTATATTCTCATTGTGAACCATCCGGGAGTTTATGTCTAGAACGTTACAGACTGTTGGTGATGTGACTTGACAAATTTTATACGAAGCAGTTTTAGAGTTACGTAACCGGAGAATGATGTATGCACAAACGTGGAAATATTTTATTAAATCTATGTCTCACCTCTAGACTTAAACTGTCGGTTGTCCTTATATGGATCGGCCTACATGTTACAAAGGGCTTGGTGAAGATTTTACTAACTACTTCATTGAACTAGTGCGTACTCGACTGTTTGTGCAATTTTTGAGTGCGCACTTAGATTTCACATTGGTTTCCTTTCACTTATGGTATGTAAAATATACCTGACCTCAGCTGTCTCGCCATTGATGTTGACAGTTTTGCTCACGGTTTTCAATAGCTCTTTTGCATGGTCTTGACGATACCTGCACAACTTCTGACCTCTTCTACACATACGAATATAGGTCTCGTTTTGAATGGTGTTAACGACACGCAATTGTTTATAGCTCACATTCGCACCCTATTGATCAAGCTGGCTACTCTGCCTCGAAGCATTCTGCTCCTGATGATCTACAATAAGTCACCTCCCAAGCTCTTCAGCTCATTGTCAATGCTGTCGAGTCAGTAGTCGGCAGCTCCTTCCGGGTAATTACAACAGGCTTAGAGAAACGACACCTCTAATCGATTAGATTTTGCTTGTTCATAACGATCCGTCTATTTACCGTGATCACTTGACGAGCTATCCAAACTTCTGCTTCAAGATATGATTTCCTTGGGGACCAGTCGTTGTTCACGTTGACAAGTCTCTCAGCGTGTCTCAAAAAGCTTACAAATCGAAATACGAAAAGCGTTGCGAATTCCGTCAGGTGTGAGTTCATTTGCTCGAGTTTAGTAAGTACTAGCGCGTTACTAAGATGACGAGAGATGTTGCGAGCTCTGAAAATCATGAAGAGGCTGGGTGGATTGAATTCTGTTGCACAGACACCAGTTAGGGGCATCAAACAGCTCCACTGTAATTCAAACAGGACAACAAACAACTCCTCCATAATTCCCACAGAGTTTTTCTCTCACATTGACTCATCTGCTCCAGCTGATAGCACAGCTCTTGTCAAAGAACTTATTCTGTTGAAGTTCGGGAAAACGAATGGATCTGAAAGTTAATCACTGATCATCCTTAGGACCATGGTAAAATCTTGTGATACTCATCAGAGTTATTCATTCGATTTTTCAGTAGAAAAATAGTAACTCATAATCAGGGGTTGGCTAATTCGAGCAACAAAACATATGACACGTATGTAGCGATGTGCCAGATGAACGTAGAAAACAGATCTTCAGGACGTGCCGAGTTTTGAGAGTAATGTATTAATGATTTAGATTGCCGAGACTCAACGTCTGAACCAGTTGAAACTTTTGGGTGCGACGCAATAAGGATTGACTGTGAGAATAACCGTCAAGTCGTAAATAGTCTGTTGGATAAAAATCTACACGTCTTGGAGTAGAAAATTCTTCCAATGTAACCGTTTACCGTTTGAGTCGTGTCACCGAGGCAAGGCACGAGGCGTTGTAACCACCCGGTTTCGCTTGAGTCATCCGGCAACGCGAATCTGGGCAACAGATGCCGATAATTTTTGATATGACAGCGTTCGTGTCGAACAGCTGTGCCAAACCACGAGTAAGTCAATTTGTGTGTGGATGCGAATGCACACCTAAGTATTAGAGGGTGGTGCCAACATCAGCGGTTTTTGGCAGGGCTTGAATCACTAACATTGTTGATCGTACAACGACGGAACATAGCTGGTTACCTATATCACGTTGTCACTTAAGATATAGGGTACCACGTTACGGGCACCGAACCGATGTGTGAATATGCGACCTGATGTGGTAAGTATATCTCGGAGACAATGGATAGCGAATTAAAAGAGAAGAGTAAACTTTTCAGTCATTCAGCCTTTCAGTTTTTAGCTGAACTTATGGAAGTAACACGTGGTCCGATACATATCCACTATAATTTGACCAAACTTCAACCTGTTATGTTGCACGTGTACGGAACAAAGTTGTGTTTGCTATGGTTGATCCTGGCTACTTTTCACAGGATTTAAACAGACAGCATTTTATTGACGTTTGCAAAATGTTACAGCGCTTGACAACACTTACGCACTGATGATGTCACCTCGCCTGGTGATAAAACGTTTGCAACCTAAATGCCAAGCTCGGCGAACATATCAATACCAAAACCATTACTTGAACACTGCTGATTTCTCAGCTGCTCACATCTGCTCGAAGTTACTTGACATTTTCACACAATCTTTGGATAAGCAAACTACTCTTAGTCGTGAGCCAGCGGCCATGTTCAGAAAAATTATCCTAATTGTGGTTGTGGTTTTGTACGAATGAGGATTTTATTGAGCTGGGTGAGAACTAACTACAGACCAGTGTGGCTGAGCGTTTATCTTTGACGACCCGCTCATGCTACAAATGGAGTCAGTGATGAAGTCCTCCACGTGACTCTGTCGTGAAAGCTTGACCGAATTTCTGATTCCCGGGGTGCGGGCGACATGCACCGCTGATGCACTGTAAGACGGTGGAGCTTCAGGTCTAGTGATTCTTTATAAACTGGACTAAAAGAAAACCCATTTGAATGCAGACGTTGCGGCCGACTGTGAGTGATGTTCAATTTGTACCATCCAAATTCCTTATGCCCCACAGTGAAAAATATCTTGCAGAAAGATTTGTGACTTACGCGAATTCAGTTTGACGAGCAATCTAAACCGTGAAGTGATCAAACGGAATTAACAATGCGAACACTGTGTCACTGCACCAGACGATGCAGGCAAATGCAGTTGAGAATCTAGATATATTAATCAGGTCATTTGAAATGTGAAGTCGATGGTGCACTAGTCAATGAAATTGTCACCTGCATTGCCATACATTTTGGATGTCTCGCACCAGGACTAGTTTCCGTCCTCTCTCGAGCTGTAAATTTTGTGACATAAGAAGCACTTGTTTCAATCGGTCAACAACGCTATTGGTTCGATGCGTGTAAATTAGAGGACTCGCTGCCAACATCAACAGCGCTAAATGACACACAGCCCACATTTACTTACGGTATTCGCATTCACAGAGGTGCTGTCAACTTGAGAATCTTTAGACATTGTCTTAGTGATTGAAATGTGCGTTGAGTAGTGTCATGCTCCACAAAGTATATTCCTGCTTGTTTGAGAGACATTCAGTCTAAGTGACAAAGCGCAAACTTGGATGACTTGACACCTCATGGCGCTGGGTCGCCTGAATTCTTAGTGGAGTGTTCTGAACTACGATTGGACAACGAAGCGCTTAATGGTGGTGACACATTAACAACCAATCGCGCTAGTGATCTTAGGTACAGAGGTGGATGACGGATTCTCTTTGGTTTAAACGGTGTGTGCGAACCAGAATGCTATTTGTTTCATGTTGTATATGGATGATCGAAAGTGGTTGTACAGATGTGGCATAATAAGTGAAACTAACCCCCTTTCGAAGTGGTATGCTGCCCTCCATCCAGCTTACTATGCAACGAAAAACTCAACAGCTGATACGGCTTGTGATCCCCGGCACCAGTTTGCTTGTTCTCGTGATTTATCTGATGAAATACAGTCTGTTTCAAACGAGGAGTCAGCTGGTAATCGTAGCGGACTGGGAGACAACCAGGCATAGTGAGTGTATTCCATTGTCAGCCATTCTTGAACAAGATGGAAAATCTGTACGCATCTATGTCATCAAAACAAATAGGTTTTACATAACTTCGTACTGCTTCTTCGTTCCTACCGTAAACAGTGGCAAATCCCCTAGTCGCTCAGATTTCACAGGGTTTCAGTATGCTTCGAACAAGACACATACCTTCCGGATTGTCCCCGGAACAGCTATGGAATATTTGGAACAGGAGACCTTCTGTTATATACCAACCAACCTGCAGCCAGCTGTTCACAGCGGTCTGTTGTCAGTGGGGTTGACTGTTGAAGAGTTCAATGAAACTACCATTCTTCCCATCCGATTGGGTCTCGTGCCCAAACTGCTCTCGAACTCCTCTGTCAAATTCAATCACGAGGTGGCAATTTGCTTCTCACCTTGGTTCAATACGAGCCGTTATTCAGCCAAATACCTGGTGGAATACATAGAACTACAACGGAATATGGGAGCCAGCTTGTTCATCTTTTATATGACGGAAAACCCGGCCGACGCAGTCAGGGCAGTGTTGGAAAGTTACCAGAAACGTCCATCTCTAGGTCGTAATGATCGCTTCCAAATGAAAATATTGCAATGGCGATTGCCGTTAGCTAATCCCGGCAAGCAGACGTGGTATTACGCCCAAATAATTAATTACAATGAGTGTTTATTTCGACACGCGGATCAGGCTGAGTATATATTGTACGCTGATTTGGATGAAATAGTGGTGCCTAGGGCTACGCTCAAACCACGAGACGGATTGGCTAAATGGCCGGATGTTATTAGGCAAATTAAACAAAAGCCGATTTTGAACACATCTACTCTGTGTTTTCCCAGTCGCTTCTTCCCAGCCCCTCGTTTGGACCAGGTTGCCGTGGAGAGCTCTGTGTTTGCGCGCAATGTTGCAACCGAAATTCTAGACCCGCAACGGTCCAAATGCCTCGTTCGTTCTGGAACGATCAAGCAAATGTACATCCATTGGCCGCTGGACCCATCAAATAAGATGCTAGCCTCCGATGTCGCAACTATATTGCACTATCGTGACTGCGTGAGAAATGGTTTTGAACCGTGTGCAAACAACACGGTCTACCGGAATAATACAGAGATACAGCCATATCGGAAAGAGGTGGGAACAATGGTGGCTACTCGATTACGGCTTATTAAAGTGGTTTTGTAGAATGAGTTGTTTAACTCAATAAAACCCCTCAGATTTACTTGGACTATGTGAATTTTCCGGATAATGTCACATTTGTTTTTATGTGGTTCTCAGTTTAATTTGAGCAGTGACCATAAATGTTGAAATGTGTTCAATCTTTAAAGAGAATGATCATATGTGAAAGAAACGTTCTACTTAACAAACGGTTGTTTTCATGCTCGATCGGCAGAGAATCTCGCTTACAAATCCAACTAATGTTGTCTTGTCTTATGAATGCCATTATATTTTTTGTTCATACCCATTTTATAGATATCACGAGGACTCGGTTAAACAAGACAAATGGGCAATACGTTTAGCAAAGCAGTTAATTAGTACATAATGCATAGGTTACAAAATCATAAGTCCAGTCTCCATTTCTGCAGTTTGTCTCATGGCAATTCTATTGAGTTCGTGCATGCTATCTCGTGTGTGAATTGGAGTATCATCGGTTTGATATTTGGTTTGAGATACGCATTGCATACACTGTCGGAAGGAAATTCCATCAAAACAGCAAAGATATATTTCTAGTGCACTGTCACTACAAGGACTTTGAAGGATACTGCTCCTCAGAAGATGACACTTTCGTCAGTCCAATCTACCAGAACAGGAGCATCAGCTTACAAGTGAATATATGTGCGTTTTCCACTGAATGACAGCTTATATTCTATGGACTTTATATGCACAGGTCCAACTCCAGAAGTTTTATCAAGATTTCAACCAAACGGAAATTTACGACAACAGTAGAAGGTTGGTCAGCATTAAGGTCTCTAGAAACACAGTCGATCTGAAGTTTCTCGAATCGGTCACGGAAAAACTTAGCAGATGTCAGCTTACCTTATACGAACTCACGGTTAACTTTGCAAAGTGTACAGTCTCATTAATCACTTGTAAGATATCCGCACCAAATTTGGTACGAATGAAGTTGAACAGTTTGGGTGTCGTTTTTAACATGTTATTGATAAACAGATTGGGAATGACACAACGTTACGAGCAAGTTGTAATACTCTACCTTTCAATCAACTCAGGTGGCCTTCCTGGTTGTGTTACTCACAGTCTGTTTATCAATGTACAGCCTCAGATTAGTGGAAAAAGGTAACGCCAGCCTAGTAGCATTGAGACGCAGTCACCCGTATGGTCACTCCGTATGGTGCACGTGGACATTATCATATGTACATTTGTGGAAGCTTTGTGTCTGGATAGCATATTTGCTAACATAATGAATGCTAACCTCAACTTTACACTTGAATCAGAGGTAGAAGGACGATTATCCTCACTTGATTTATCACTGAATTCGCGCGCAGACGGTTCCTCCCAGACAGACATTCACAGGAAAGGAACGTGGGACGACCAGTATAATCATTTTCTCAATTACATACTTCTCAGGCAGAAAAAAACCTCGTTCATTGTTTGACAAAGAGAGTCATGAAGATGTGTGTAGATAACACAACTAAGACAGAAATTACATTTTTACGGAGGACGTTCGCAAAGAACGCCAACCCCCACCCCAGCCCCAAAGAACAACTTTATCGCCAGGCCCATGGAACTGACGACAGCGAAAGCTGGTTTAGGTGACGCTATATTATAAAGCTAGAATTTGGCTAAGCTAGTGACCTATAGAGTAGACAACGTAATTGAAAGGACCTTCAGCGCAGCAAAACTACGAATCCCACTCAGTTCCAAAACGGCAGCCCAAGTGAAGCCCAGAATGTGTTGCCTAAATATATGACTTTCCTTTGTGTTTACCCTTTCACGTGCTCCATTGGAGCAGATCACGCCGGTCGCACAACCGGTCGCTTTCCTCAAAGAATGCTTGAACTGCATCTCACATGGCTGGCCAAAGGCGTGGTGAGGTCAATTTCCAGTGAAAGTCAGACGCACCTCTTTGATTCGGGGCATCCGGTCACATCAGAAGTAGTTTTTCAGCTCACTTACCGCTTGTCAGGCTTTCAGTCCGCGGAAGCGGCCGGATACTGGCTGTGCAGTCCATAGTCATGTGCTAAGAAGAGAATTATGCTAACCACTGTGATTGTCATGACCCTCTGTTACTCACTTGTCACCTCCTGAGGTCAGTGTGGTCACCGAGTTACTGTGACTTTGATTCCACTTCAGGACTGTTTGAAGTAGTTATGTAACAACTTACCTCTGATTTTTTTGGTTCGACAACCATGATCATGTAGAGTGGCACGTAATCGATCCGACAGTGAATAATCAGCAACAGATTGCTCGGTAAACCGCTTTTTAATCAGATGAACTCATAGGCGCTATTCGAAATGTACACAATGGATTCCGCTTGACCCATCACCCAACGGGTCGAGGAACTATTATGAAACACCAGAAGTGGGGGCCACGTTTCTAATCTTTAATTAAGAAAACTCCTGATTGGTGATAAAAATTCTCTACGAAAAACAAGACTAATGTGAACTTATCAGGCTTTGCCATAGTAGCTATATCCCTTTTGTGCGCGCATCGTGATACAATTAGAGGACCATTCGTTGTCCATAGGAATTAAGGCTCACATGGAAATTTCACGTTGCTCCTCATCTATTGCGACTGTAGAGACTTATCGATGGGTTCGTCAAAGTCACATGTGTAGACTAGCCCACATGCCACAGTAAGTTGCACAATTTACCTCACGTTGTTCTATCTCAAGGTTAACGAGCCTACTTCAGACGACTTCTGTCACAACGACAATCAGCGAACCACAACTTAACCACCTGAGCTACCTCCACGGTCTAACTGATCAGCTAGACAGACGTCACACTCCTGAGTCTTCAACTGTTCACATCAAATGATGAATTATTTTGTGTATGCTTCAACTTGTATTTCTAATAGCTGAACATGTCAATGCGCGATTGTTCCAACATTCTGTGTGATCAGTTTGTGATGCGAGCGAAATTCATCTAGAAGAACTGATTCTTCTTAGGTTAAGAAAAGTTATCAACTGCCGAGGCTATTGCGATCAGACTCTACAACCCTAGTCTGTGTGCCCAAAAACAGTTTGTGCAAACCCCACATATCCTTGGCAAACTATTTCACAGCCACTTGACACTCAAGCAAGCGTGAACCACTTGACACCGACGACTGCATGTCTCACTGCCGGCACGAGTAACAGTGTAACACTGACAACACTCCTGAGGAAGGCCACCCGAGGTGGTTGAAACGTAGAGTATTACAACTTGCTCGAAACGTTGTGTTATTCCCAATATGTTTATCAATAACAGTGTAACACATTCACCAACACTCCCACCACCCTCCAGTAGACTGTCATGCCTATGATCTTAATGATCCATTTGACTTGCTCTAGTTTTTCTCATATATAAAACGCATGTACCCTATGTAATTCTAAAAGCCTGATGAGAATGACCGAAAGCAGCTGTTCGCACAACTGACTTCTTATCAATGAATCTTAGTTTGTGGAGGTTGACAGAAAAAGTTGGATTGATTTTAAAATGTTTCTCGGTTTTGGAACAATTCACATATTCTTCTACCATTTCGGCCTCTGTGGAAGTGATTAGAGTGAGTGAAATGAGGCAAACGGTGGGCCATATCATTAGGCTTTTCATGCCCATATATTTTAGTTGTGAGCCTCATACATCGTAATCTCTGCAAGAAAATGGATGCCAACTGCTCAGGTTGGCGACAGGCCTAATGGTCAACTGATCACAGCCGATATGTGGGTTTTGATGAACAGACAGTCTCCAATCAGAGGAAACTGTGATTTCTCTAAATCTACTCTAGTTAAAAGGGACAGGCTGCCGAGGTTCGGTTCTGCGAAATTCTCAACTGAGAGAGAGAGAATGCTTCATGTTAGGGTGACCAGAGTGGTGTGTAGAGCGGATCGACGTGTTAAGGCAGGTTAAAGAGAGAGGTCTGTCCAGATGTGTGGGATATGATATATAGTTATTGACGCCGTTAACTGACTTTCTGAGGGTGTAAACGAATCAACTTTAGATTCACACACTGAGAGTGAGAACTGTTGTCTAGTCGTATTCTAACTACAACAGGTTGTGGTAACGCGTTTGTTCCCCATTCTACAGATGGAAGGGTGGTTCACACTGCATGATTTCACGCTTCCTTTCCGAGTGTGTTGGAAAATTCGCTGGAACGAGATGATAGCTCATCTGATTATGTGCATTATGACAGAAAAACATTTCGTAGACTGCATGGCAAATATTACACAACATTTCCGCCAGGTCAATGGTCCCAAGCTTGTGTTAATGACAACACACACACACATTGCGATACGTCAAAATGCGATGGCACGAATTTGTTGGTTTGGTCGCAGTTACATGACAGACAACTAAGTGGTCACCTCGGCCAAGTCGTGAATCTCGGAATTTAGTGCGTGAAAGGACAGACCACCTAATAACTGATGAGTGTGGAACAAGCCATCTCTTAAGAACCTCGCTTGTCCCTAGCACGGCACGACTTGTCCGTAAGTATCATATGGGATACCTCCTGTTCACCACCGCCATATCACCAAACTCATCACCTTCATGTTGGAGCTAAGCCGGTCGTCCTTAATCACGTTTTGTAGAGTTGCGGTGTGGTTGAACAGCGGTCATATCATTCATAATATGCGGGAAGATGGGTGGTAGTATTTGCTTATGACTGCCAAAAATGGCCATTAAATTAATGAAATTCCAAGATTTATGGAGACGTCCTTTTCAGAACGCATGTAACGCACTATCATTATAGGTTAATGTGTCCACGGCCGAAACGATCCAACAAATCACTCCATAGAATTCAAAAGTGTACACAGAGAAACTAGGCTTTGCACCAAGGACAGCACACGAACATCTTAGAAACCATACGTAAAATGTATGAAAATGAGCATGATATTTTTGTACATAAGATCATGTGGGGTTTTCATCAAAGTATTAAATCCTGTCCCCCAAATGTTCTTGTTATACCGTCGGATGAGGGGCGCGAAAGGATGTTAGGCTGGTTGGTTGAGTGTGTCAGAACAGGAGCGAGGATTTACAAGTCATGGTTTTTCCACTGAGAGAAAATCAATATTCTGCAGTCTTTATGTGCACATGTCCAATGGCATGATCCTTGTAAATATTTTGATCGAGTGTGAAATTAGAACAACAGTAGAGGTCATCTGTTCAACGTGAAACTCTTTACAAACTCGGTAACTCTGAAATTTTCAGCAGTTTGAAACTTACGACATGCCTGCTTATTTACATGTTAAGTTCCGGTTAACTTGTTACTCCATAGAACGGTAAACTTTTGTGAATTACGCGGACCGATGTCCTTTGTTTTCTACCCTTGATGAAACGAATGGTTAACAAGTGACAAAAATGACCTTAGAAAGGAAGGCTAGTGGGAATTGATAACTTTCTGTTGTGTTGGCCGAAAATACTTAACACGTGCATCTTGATTCAGTTATAGCATGTGCTGTTGGGTATGGATATTAAAGCTCACAACGAATGTTTACGTTGCCCTACGTCTGTTCGGCCTGTAACACTGTGTTGATCGCATCGTTATAGTCAGCTGATCAGACCAGCTCATGTGGGGCGCGAACGAATGTGAGTGCACGGTAAACCACGTTCGCAAAAATGCAATTTTCGTTGATACTCTGAAGGTTAACGCGATTAACTTAGACGACTTCCGACAGAAAGGCAATCAACACACCCACCTCTGTCAACTAAGCTGCTGCCAGGGTTAACCTCGCCAACTAGAGAGATTTTTTACAGTAAGAGTGGGTCAAATGTACGGGATCGGGCAACAATACACAGTTTGGTTTACTTCTACAGTCTGTTGTATTCAGTCGTGAGAATTACGGAGACGTGGTCTCTTTCATGGGAGTTGGCGATGGAGGTTAGAAAACTATAAAGTTCTTGGTTCGATTATTCAGAATCCTCAGAACAGCTTGCATGTTCTCCCCCATTCCAGTTTGAGTGGAAGCTGTTGGAGTGGATGAATTGAAAATGAGTTTCGGTCGTGTCAGTAGACATTGCAAGTGTACATTTTGTGCTGTTTGCTGCACGCATCATACTCTGTGACAGAGAATGAATGTCAAACCAGTAGGCCTAACAGAAAGGTCAGAGGCTGGAAGATGATGCTATGAAGTGTGGTCGAACCGGTTCATTCCACGTGCTTGCAATAGTATGTGCAGTTTCGTGAGTGTGGATGACACATCTCTTGCACAATTGATAATGAATTATTGCGACAGTCCTCCAGCTAAACACTAGTATCAACTCAGTTTTAAGCACAAACTCCCAAGATAGACAAGTGTTGGTTGATGTCACGTCTGCATAACGCTTGAAAAGCATTAATAGGCTGGGAACAAGCTTAAATTATCGTCGAACGAACTAGCCGGTAATCAGCCACATAATATTAGTACATTTCGAAAGTCGAAACATTCATAGTCGTTTGGCCTTGTGTTTGATCGACGTGAGGCAAGTGCTAAGTATGTTCGTCTCGTGAATTCTCCGCGCTCGAATCTCTCTTGCTTAGGAGCCTTGGATTACAAGTGAAAAATCGTGCACAGAAGGTCTTTAGAACGAATTTTGGAAAGGACGCCTGATGTTATTGTTCACTGTAGTATGAATTTTCCATGGCACCAGGCGTCAACAACTGTTCGCATGTATGTGTAGAAGTCACATCAGTGTGCACACGAGGCTTTCCGTTAGCCTGTGAGAGTACCGTAACCGACAGAAGCAATGAGCATTCTCAACTGTAAGAACAGGTCATAGTATGTCACAAAACTCAATGGTGGTTGCACAAACAGTTGCCAGTAACAGTTTTGAAACAGTGGGCTTCGTTCGCGCATATTATCAGCAGAATAATGGAACATGTTCCGAGATATGGGGATTTCATTCTGTCTCACTAATTACGTGTTGTATGCAAACGATATGAATCCATTGGAAATTTTAATAACAGACGCAGTAGTCAGTTTAGGAAATTCACATGGGCAACAACGAGTCAAAAGTTAGTGGGCATCACTTATTCGTGTACGGTTGACGACGACCAGTGTTCTGGGACCAGCATCATTTCACTTGCGCAAGAAGAATCAGACTGAGCTTGCATCCTTGCAGTATGAGTGAGGTAACTTCGTCAGGATGGTGCACGTTACTGTGGATATGATCAGCAACAAATGAAAACGGGTTTTTCTACCCCGTTGTGATTGTCAGCCTCATTACATCGGTGGTTTATTGAATAAAATCGAGAACTAGCCTGACTGGCACACATGATGCTCGTGTCAGTATTCTAAGGTGAGGTTGGTTTGACCTCATCCGACTGGAATGGCAGGATGGAAAACAAACTGTGTGTAGCACACACGGAGGACAGTGTAGGCAACCGAGTATGCTTGAAATTGCCTGAAAATAATGAGCGAAGTAACGTGAACTGGTCTTGTGCTCTTTCAAACGTCCTATGCCGATATGGATGTGATACGCGGATTCTTGCTGTACGGCTTGTAGTGACTATAATAAACGATATTATGATAGTCGCATTCATCTGTACATTTTCCACGATTTTGATTTTGTACCTACTTTTGTTTTAGTCAAGCTACACATTTTGTAACATCCGTCCCGGGGCTAACACACAACTCGCTCCGTGCCTCGCTAGCTTGACGCGCCTCTCTGTACTCTCTATTTTCCAGGGTCGGTAATAATATACGAAGTCAACGCGCTGAGACTTGGCTTTTCACTGTCGATCGATTGTCGATAGTGCTAACTGACAGGGTTGTATTTTGTTGGATCAGTTCCAACAATTGGTGAGCCCGAAAATTTCGAACGTTCCGCTACAGTCGTCTCTTGCGTCTTGGTGAGTTCGTTCCTTTGCGTACTTGCATGTATACTGTCTTTATTGACGTACACGTAATCAGTTGTTTTTCTCTGTTCGTGTATACGTCCGGCATGTAAGCATTTATATATTTCCTCAATTCAGCTTAATTAGTTGTTATTGATATCTGAACCGCGTAAGCACTGCCCTCTGTCCGAAGTACTACCTAAGCACGTTGACAGCCTCCGCTTCGGCACTAATGTTCTAGCGGTCCCTCAGTTCCTTGAAAATGACTCTCTGGTTTGATTACTTACAAGCAGAATTTTTCAACAACGGAATTTCGTCTGACCAAACAGGGTTCTGCCAGTGGTTAGGTTTCCGAGCGAAGTTACCTCACAACTTCACGATGTTATAGTGAACCAACCGTATAGCTCAAGTACGAGACCTTTTATAAAAAAGGAGCAGTTGTTAACCGACAAGACCCGAGTACAGAAAATTTTCCACGACCTCAAGCTAGTTGACAAACGCCCTACAACGCCGCTAGCGCAAACGCAACAAATCATCGGCAACTCTCACACAGACGTAGCCCTCCGTTGCACGTTCACAAACTCTTGCCGAGACAGCAAACATGGCTGATCAAGTAATGGAGCCTTTTCAGCAACTAGATTGCTTGAATGTACCACAATCTACTAAACGTTCTAAAGTAGGCGCATGTGGGTCCCGACAAGGTGGTCTATCAGACATTGAGGCTCTAGGAGCAGAAATCGCTGCTTCGCGACGCGGCTTGAACTTTCTTCAAGCCGTTCTCTATGTCTTTGACCTAGTATATCATCCAGGCACCATATACCGCAGTCAAAAGCTGACTGCAGCCAAACGGTGCACAAACCCTGCATCTACGCCTCATCAAGGCGACGCACACCCAGCATCTGACCTAGTTTGATATTCACGGGTCAACCAATCTGGCAGCTCTGGTTTCATTGGCCATCTATCGGACATCTTTCCAACGGTGTAGCTCTTACAGTCGTAAGCAGCACGGTAAACACCTCGGATTAAACGTCCTCACGGCTCGAACCACTAACGCTTGCCACAACACCATTCCTCGGTAGGTTATTCCCGCACGAGATCAGGAATTCTTAACATTCAGGACCGACCCAGAGAACACCTCTGTCGCTCATTCACGCGAGTGCAGTTTCGGCCATGGCACATTTCAGCCGGCATCGGACCCTGCAACGTCGTAAGCACTACCTAACGCAGGTACTGCAAGGGAAACACGACTAGCATTAATGTCCTCACTGCACGGTCACTCCTGTTTGTTCATCGACACACAGACACCCTCGATCTCTATCGCTCATTTGTTTTTGCAACACCTTGTCAGAAGCTTTGTTAAGCCATATGAGATTGTTTGCGCACGTTTGCAAGGAATAATCCATCTTGTCTGTGCAAACCATGGATATCTCTAGGCCAACAGCATTTCACACTGAGCGGTTGCGCGGATAACACTAACGCTATCTGCTTCATTTCAGTTCACCTGGCATCCACTCGCACGACCTGCCTGAGGATACCTGTCAGTTTAAACACCACGTACTATTCCTTGGCATGGTTCTGGACCAGGTCTATTCGCCTACTAATCTTTTTCTTTTTTGAGTCTATCAACTGTAGACAGGATAACAAAGAAGAAGGGAACCAAAGGCAGTGACACTCGAAGTTGTAGTGTCCACGAAACTCCGACTGTGAAATTATTTAGTCCACCGGATACGTTTACACGGTGAGTTATCCTTTTCCGCCTGTCCTGCGGGTACTTCACCTTGTTTTCTCTCTTCCAGACGATTCGGATATGGTGCGTGGAGAGACAACTCCCATAGACCTATCGTACAGCACTGGACAAACCTACCCCCCTTTTCTCTCAAGAGTTTTTAGGGTTGGGCAGCCCGCTGCGATAGACAAGAAACGCACCGAAGACTAAATAACACAAATAATTAAACCATACCAGCGCAGCAAATGTTTTGGACCGACCCCCCTCCACCCCCGAACTTTGACATTCCCTATCACGTGCAATCATTCTTTGCGTGTATCACCCTGTAACTGTGATCATTCTAAAAAAACGTGATATGTGATTTTCCCTCCCTCGCTGCAATAACGAAGGCCTGTGTAATACTTACTAGCCTTCTGGGGGAGAGCTATGTAGCGACTATAATAAATGATATTTTGATAGTCGCATTCATCTGTACATTTTCTATGATTTTGATTTTGTACCTACTTTTGTTTTAGTCAAGCTACACATTTTGTAACATCCGTCCCGGGGCTAACACACAACTCGCTCCGTGCCTCGCTAGCTTGACGCGCCTCTCTGTACTCTCTATTTTCCAGGATCGGTAATAATATACGAAGTCAACGCGCTGAGACTTGGCTTTTCACTGTCGATCGATTATCGATAGTGCTAACTGACAGGGTTTTATTTTGTTGGATCAGTTCCAACAGGCTTCCCCCAGTTTAATTGCGTGGAGTCAGGAAGAACGTGACTGCGTAAAAACAGGCTGTAGTGCCTATTACCAGTTCGACAAGTGAATGAAATGCCTGTAATAATATATCATGATTTAGTCGCTTAATATAGTCAGCTACACGTTGAACCAATGTCGATTCACGATTAAGTGGTCAGTATGGTCAGTTACATAACCGTTGCACTCTGATTGGTTCATAGGGCTAGCACGATATCCACGCCCACCTTCATGCCTCATCAAGGTTGGTTCAACTGGAAAACTTTGCACGCCAGTATTTGGTTGGTGAACGATTTCGTCAGCCATCACTGATGGCCTGTTTAGGGTATTTTGATGATGTCACCACAAAGAACGTAGAGGAGATCTGAGTGAGTTGTGGGAAGATGTACTGTGTTTATTAAATAACCTGAGAAGTGAAATGACAGCTAATTCATAGGTCACCTAAAACGACGAAATATCTGAAGGTGGGTGGTAATCACGATGGTACCAAAACTTGGGGAGAATATTGGCTTGCGTGTGCCGTTTCGAGCACGCGCAACTATAACTGATGACTGATGCAGGGAATCTCGGATTTCTACAGATTGCGCATGTCGCGGACTGGATAGTTTGCTCCCGTATATGGAAAAATTGCACACGAAACAAATAGGACAGATAGTTGATTGAATGAATGGTGAGTGAGATAAAATATTTTCAACAGCTTATGAGGTAAAGGCGAAATGCGGTGCAGCTAGACGTCGAGGTTGACGTGGGGAGTAATCAAACCATCGCTGACGGCATGGATACTGTGTTCTCGGTTCTTCAGAAATCCTCACAATCAGAAAGGATACCTCCATTCTCCTGATCTGATATAGTGCTTGTCGATGGAAAACATGTTCAACTGTTTGTCCGTTTGAGTTGGTCACGTCTGAATGTTTTAATGGTCCATCATTCCACGCGAACTCCACAAAAGCAGTTCCGTAGGTTTGCAGCGTAGTATCGAGAAGACTTGGACGTCCCTGTGAGGAATTACGAACAGTCGAGATTGCTAGCATCCATCGCTCGCATCGTTGGAGTGTCTGAGTGACTAGTTGGTTTCATCCATGTGTGTGGACACTCCC
>QNGE01002404.1:7426-57262 GCA_008508345.1 Paragonimus westermani
AGTGGTCTTATCTAAACCCCGTAAAGCGTTTGAAAATTTTACTTGTCTATGCGGGGGAAAGTGCGCTCAATCATCCTAGGAACGGCAAATCCCTTTTTGCCTCCATCTCACGGTGATACTCGGAGGATAAGTTCGAAGACAGCTAGATGCCCAGATTTCTCCTCACGTCGGTTTTCACATCTACTGCGTAAACACACTGTGAATCACGAAGGCATTACCAGAATCTCCACCGAGTGACATGTGAACAAACTTATTGTAATCTAGTGGGAAACTCCAATTGTCCGACCAGCGCTTAATTGCGTCAAAATCCATCTGTAGTGTACCGGCATCAGTGACATTCCAGGGTTTTAGTTCGTAGGCATATAGGAGGGCGTTATTGGAAATATTATCTGGGAGATGGTTGATGTAAATCAGGAATAACAGACGACCTGGCGTTGACCTTTCGGGAACTCCCGCGGAAATGAAAGCGGGAGACCAAAGGTCTGGTCCAGTTTTAACTCTAAAAGTTTTATTATCAAGGAAAGAGGCAATCCAGTGAAGAATCTCTCTTCAAACATCATACGCTTCCAGTTTGCGTTTCAGGGGGCCGTGTGGGACTTTGCCGAAAGCCTTGGCGAAATCAAAGAAGATAGCATCTGGGATGAGACCACTGTCTTTGGCCTCTGTCAGACTATCCATGAAAATAGGCATGCTTGTTATGCATGAGCGGTTTGGAAGGGAACTATGCTGGGTGGAAGAAAGAGATGATTTGAGAGTAAGTGGTTGGGGGTGGCACGCTTTAGTAAACGCTCCATTACCTTGCACAGAATGCTAGTGAGATTGGTTGGTTGATAGCTAGTCGGAAAATACTGGCCGCCCGCTTTAAATATAGGTGCGACTAGGGGGTGCACTACAGTGAACTAGGGGTGCAGAGTGGTTCTGCATCTGAGAATTCCTGGATGAATCTTGTCAGGTTCGGTTGTATTGTATGAATTAACCTTGAATAAAACCTCTTCAACATTTACCACAGGAAACTCAGCAGTAAAGAGTGGTTGCCGGAAGTTCTGCAGCGGTAGGATAAGATGCGAATCCGGCGGTGCGACGTTGTAGACTGTTTACTAGTACTCTGTGATGTTTCGTGAATAGATATAACTTAACGTGAGACCAGTAACCGGTATATCCGAATTGAGCAGAACACAACGAATGAACAACAGTCAAACTCTTGTATTAGAATTACGCGCCGTATCAAAGTGTACAACCTGAACCTCGATAATTAACGTGAAAGTATATGTTCAATGACAATCATCACATCCACCACACGTTGAATGGGACTGCGGGTTGATAGACAGATTGCGGGTTCTTGGAATCCTTTCTGGGTTTCATTTGCAGTCTTGAAGACCTACGAATGACGCTTGTGATTTCTTGGTTCGAATTCGAATCTAGAGCAAAATCATCATTATCTGAAGTCACAACAGAATTTGGAACGAACTGACCTGTATCCCCAAAATGTATCCGATTCACGTGTCGATTGTGTACAGATAAATCATCAACATCTAGAATTCGGTATAAGCATTTACCAAGATTCTTTAGAAGTAAACCGGATGACGGTCTCAAGTCATTATCACGATAAAAGTTAACTTCAGAGAATTGAATACACATCAAGTTTGACCTCAAAGACCTTCCTTTAAAAAGTTTGGCGAGACTTTCATGTGCAGTTGAATGACATGCATTGCGATATTGTAGCAAGAAGTTGTCAACATCTTTTTCAAGGTCTCCAATTTTAGTACACTGAAGAGAAGCTATAGCACTTTTGAGTGTTTTAACAAAGTTTACAGCCTGACCATTAGAGCAGGGATGTCGAGCAGGAGTAAAAAGATGCTTGCATTCATTACCGTTGAGCCAAGTATTTAGAAGATTGGCAGTGAAATGGGTACCATTGTCATTCACTAACACAAGAGGGATACCTTCTCTGCTGAATATTCTTCTGAATGCGTACATAGTGAATTCCGTAATGGGCTTTGTTGTAAATGCTACTTCCGGCCACTTCGAAAAAGAATCTATCATTACTAGCGCATAATACCTGTCAAGAAAGGGACCACAGTAATCCGCATGAATCCATTGCCAGGCCTCAGATGACATTGGCCATGGAGTCCATTTAGACGGTGAATTGGAGAATCTGTGATGACGAGATGAACAACTTTTAGCCAAACGACAAATATCAGCATCAATCTCTGGCCACTAGCACGTTAATCTGGCCAGAGATTCCAGCTTTTCAACTCCAAGATGTCCAGAATGTAGATCGTCCAGAACAGCCCTACGAAGAGTTGCTGGACTAAGTCGGCGTGATATACACACAACTGGTTTGTTGTCCTGTTCAATCACAGCTCCGACTCCAACTGAAGAAACATCAGTAATCAACACAGGCATAGTTTTAAAAGAAAATGGACGAATTATAGCATCATGTGACAAAAAGTTTAACAATGAACGTACACACTGTTCATGAGTTGGAGTCCACGTGAACTGCTTCTCAGAAAGCAACTGGAATAAACATTCAGCAAGATGAGAAAAATTTGGAATGAAACGGGAATAGTACTGCAAAGCACCTAACAAAGAACGCAATTCGGGTAGGTTTGTGGGTGAAGGTGCATTAACTAATGGGTCTAGACATTTGGCATAAGGTTTGAATCCGTTCCCGTCAACTAAGTAACCGAGACACTCGAAACTGCTTACAGTAAAAGCACATTTGTTTGAATTAACAGCAATGTTCTTGTCATAAAACTGTTGAAACAGTTTCAAAAGAATAGAATCATGAGTTAACTTGTCTGGAGCATGTACGATAATATCATCCTGATAAACTTCAACACCATCCATACTTTTCACAATGTTATTCATTACCTGCTGAAAGATAGCAGGAGAGTTACTAAGTCCAAACGGCAAAAATCGGTACTGGAAAAGTCCATTAGGTGTATTAATTGTTGTTATCGGCACTGATGTCTTATCCAAAGGAATTTATAAATATGCATCCTTCAAGTCTATCTTGAAGAAAACTTTGGATCCTTAAAGATTGTTCAGAATGTCCCCAGGTACAGCAGTAGTACATGTGTGTTGCTTAAGGCATCGATTTACAGTAAGTCGATAATCTCCACATATTTGCGGAGTTTTCCCATCAGACTTCAAGGGTGTCACAATCGGCGTGGCCCAAGAGGATGAATCAATAGGCTCGATAACGCACTTCTCTACTAGCTCGTTGAGCACTTTAGTTACCGGTTCACGCTTCAGAAAAACCGGACCACCAGTTACTTCTAGTTTAACTAAGGGTATCTTCATGCCACCCGTGGCCTTCGAGGAGTTGAGAATTAGGCCTTTTAAGCTTGTTGAATCACTCGGTGGCACATACGAGGCAACCTGGATATAAAGCATTATTAAAACTTCTAGCCCCAAAATGAATGGGCCGTGATGAGTAACAAAAAAGGTGCAATCAAGTGGCTTGGATTATTCGTTAAAGATCGGAATAGTGACTGTACCCAAAACAGGAATGGAATGACCAGTTATACCTCGTATGGTTACAGAACAAGGACGAAGTATGTAATTTGGATAAAACTGTGATAGATGTCTTTGTGGTATAATAGATTCTACACTGCCAGCGTCGATAATAAAATCATGCCTTGTGCCACGTAGTGTGAAAAGGGTGTGAAATAAATGTCCTCAAATAGATGAATCAACTGTCAAAGTAAAAGACTCCATCTTGTCACATGTAACATCAAATTCATTTTGACCAGTTACTATGAATTGGCAATTTCTTTTCGACTTACAGACACTTTGTAAATGACCTCGTTTTCCACACTTGTGGCATATAGAGCCGCGGTGAATGCATGTGTATCTGGAATGTTTCTTGCCACATGAGGCACAATTCCCGAATCTGCCAGTGAAGTTTGTCGACCGTTGCGAATAATTTTGTGAAACTGGTCGAGAACCATATTTAGAAGCTGAATTGAATAGCCGAAGAGTACTGTGTTCCGTAGGTTGCTTTTTCATCGATCCAAGCAAGACCGGGGTCTCACTGGAACTCCCACTATGGACTGTATTATTGACGTCTTCGTACTGCTCATAGATGACTTTGGTATTTTGATACATAGGTTTCGGAAGTAGCAGCAGTTGTCTATGTAGATCCGGTGCATTAATACCGGCGATGAGTCGGTCACGAAGTTAGACCTCTAACAGATCACCAAAACCACACCGTGCTGCCTGAGTTTGGATCTGGAGAATAAAGTCACGGACTGACTGGTTTGGTTGGCGCTCCATGATATTTAATTTGGCTCGCTCGGCGACCTCAAAATTTACAGGAATGACATGACCGAGCAGTGTTTTCTTTATGCGCTGGTATGTGTGATCCACCAGCGAATCTGGATAAGATAAATTCTTCAGAAGACAGTAGGCCTCTTTTCCTACTCTTGAGAGGAAGAAGGCTGATTTGGTTTCCTCATTTAAGCTGGATACGGTCCTACACCATAGTTCAAATCGTTCAAACTAACCCTCAATATCACGAGGGGATGAATGTATGTCCAAAGTTTCGAGAAGCATAGGATTCATTGTTATTGAAGACTGCCATGACGCCAATGTGATGTTTCGTGAATATATATATATATAACTTGACGTGAGACCAGTAACTGGTATATCCGAATTGAGCAGAACACAACGAATGAACGACAATCAAACGCTTGTATTAGAATTATGCGCCGTGTCAGCCGTGTACAACCTGAACCTCAACAATTAACGTGAAAGTACATGTTCAATGACATTCATCACAGCGTGCCAGAGTAGAGTGCACCGCTATCGAGAGCAGGCTGTCGTGTCATCTGGTTCCCAGAGTTATGAAACAAATGATGATGCGCACATCGTGTGGTGGACAAGTGGATATGCGCTCGACCCTGGTCCACCAACAATTTAGAACGCCCTTCCTGAATAACAGCCGAAACGTAGTCCAATCAGGCATCCAACTAAAAGAAAGCGTTAGGGTTTGGAAACAAACCATACATTTCCAGCAATATTTGCATGCATGATAAGCAGTCAGTTCTAGCTTAATCTAGGACCAACGACATCAACCACGAGAAGAAAGAAGAGAAGCGCAAGGTGGGCTCCACCCCACCCGACCGCACTCAAAAGTGCGCCAGGCGAGAAATGCGTGGGAACTTCGAGCTTGTTAAACAAAGCTCGAGAAGGTCCAGGCTAAACGACCTTGAAGAAACAAATAATTGAAGATGAGTCGTTAATAGAGGAGCAAGCATCCGCTGCGTACAATAAGTTGCACGACGGAATAAACTGGTATTGAGTTCATATCAGGCCTCCTGTAGCAGGCGTACACAGAATCATGCGTACAGAACAGACAAGCAATAAAACACGGTTGAAGCCGAGATCTTTAGAGAAGTAACACGACCGTAGGTCACTACAACGAAATCGCGGGACACATTTTTAAAGACTGTTCAAGGTGTTGTCTAGCTGATGCCACATGTTCGGCAGCTTGCATTCAAGTCTCCCCTAATTTCAACTCCCGACTAAATGTTTCCCCTTAAGCTTGTCAGTAATGAAAGTTAACTAGACACAAATGTTACTCAATACTAGGGCCATCGTTTGAAAACATACCTATTGGAGGTAGACCGAATGTTAGTGCCATGGACTTGTCAGACTTGCTTCTGTTCTGGCACATCCTTCGAAACCTTTGAACTCCACGCCATTCTTGGGGGATTTTGCAGAGGATTTCAACGAACTCCAAGTTCCATAACCGCCAAGTTCACCACTGTTGCGAACGAGCTGTTTTTGTTCAGCATCTGAACAAATAACAATCAAAACAAGGATTTTAAAACAGTTAAATCTCTTCGGTAGTTTGAATTTAACGATTAGAAGATGAACACCGGTAGATGCCAGTATTTCGTATAAAACTCGTCAGTATCATCTAGCTAATAACACGAACAACGGTCAATTTGACGACTACACTAGTTGGGGAGTAGAAACAACGGGATGAACAAAATAACCAACTGTTTGGTCTGAATGACGCTCACTATGGCTTTTATCCACGACTGCTCAGAGTTTAAAAGTTTTTGTACACAAAACACAGATATGAAACGGTTTATCGTGACGGCTTCAGCAAATTTTAGTAGTCGTGGCGCACTGTGGTGATGAAGCTGAGGTCAAGCCCACGTATAGGCCATTTAGTGAGATGTGTCGTCATATCGGCGAGGCTGGGTGCATACGATTCTCTGTGACTACACTGTCCATCTTCTAAGTTTTTTTTTCAAAAATAGATATTGACCGAAGATTATACGGTACTGTTGAGTAAACAATAAGATATGTGGAACAAACAGCTAAGCAATTCAGCTGTGACAGTCAGTATCACCAGTGAAATTATATAATAGGTATGCAAGCTGAAAGTTTAAAGTTGGATAAATATTACAGCATGGAAGGACAAGATTACCTCCAAGTCTTCTGAATAAAATCATTGTCAATGACATTGTCCAGCGAGATAAACCGAAGAAAACCTAGTGTACTAACGTTAGTCGCCACCGTTCCGGGAACCAACCCAATGGATATCGTGCAGAATTACCTTGTGCTTTGAAAAAACCGTCAGAAGGATGCAAGCATATCTGCTACATATAAATGAAGGATTTCAAAAATTACCGTCGAGCCTGACGACTGGACTGTTTAGCCACTTTACTGTTGGTGGTCTAACATAATGCATCACTGAGAAAATAAATCACATGGTGCATTTGATATAGTAAACCGGACTTCCTCAACAGGCGATGGAATCCAACGGTTTGTGAAGTGGTGCGACTGGTTACATATTGGTGTCAAAAAGTTTAAGCACGCTGCTGTTTAGTCCATCCAAGTTTCTTAGATTTGTTACACAAACCTCGACTTGTTGCCCGCTTTTAATGCTTGCTTGCCCACTGAAAATGGTTCACGTAGACACTGTCACCGTACTAACCATAACACGGTAGCTAGTCATTACCAGGGAAAATCGTCTATTTATTCTAAGGCATTCATTACACTCTCCACGTTACGTCCGCAATTACATATTGCTCCCACGATCTCAACTAAAATCCTGACGCACCTTTCCGAATATGTCTCACGTCATTTTCCTTGGTGCAGCATAGTTTTGAGGCAGATACATGTCTCGTCTTCCTACTGATTTTAAGATTTTTGGCCAGCGCCAGCAACTCACCTCTATCACGAGGAAAGAGGACGATGTGGGTTCAGTCAGTAAGATATGTTACTTTGCAGTAACCACCATGTATGTCTGAATCTACTGCGATAACTTCTGAACCCTTCATCTTAACGTATGCTGAAGTATTGGCGGTGACTCTTAAATTGACGTATCATGCCCAAACAAAGTGAATAAGACATGAACGTAAAGCCCCCCGATAGTATAACTTAATGCGATTGACTTGATGTCATTAATCACATGCTTGACCCAAACAGGTAACTTGTGTTATGCTTGAGTGAGTTTAACTTTGATGCGCCAGGTAGCAGGTACATGTTTTCGGTTCCGGGATTATACATGCTGTTATGCTCGATGTTACTGGAGCTTCAGGTCTGGTCGAACAACGCTTGTTCACACGTGTGTCGTGGCACTCACGGCCATTTCAGCTGACCAGATTAAGCCTATTAGGTTTTACCGACATCAATACGTTTCGGTCTCCAGTACCACTTGTCATATCACCCTTCACGTCTGATGTAAGATCGGGCTCAGATCTCAAGGTACGGCTTCTATAATATTTCAACATGAGTCTTGAGGGAGGAAACGGACACCAGACTGAAGCATTCCTATCCATGTGTTCAGGTGGCGAGCTCACTATCACAGGTCTGGCGCCAGGTGCATGTTACCAAACGTACAAAATAACTAGGGCATTTCAGCACGGGCAAGCAGAGGTTAATCTGATCAACCGTGAGCTCTTGAAGTAACAACGGAAAACGCCGGGATTCCTGAAAAAAATTTTAGTCACACAATTATCATAGTTCTTCCATGTGGGTTGGGTAATATCTGGTTGTATCATCAATCAAAATTACCCAAAATTATTTAAGTCATGACTTGGAACTGTAAGCTTATAATGTGGTGACTCGTAAACGATTCTGCTTCTGCAGAATGTCCGCTGGTATAGCATGCTTTATACGTGTTAATATCTTCGTAAAACGACCGACATATAAATCAAATAATGCAACGTTTAAAACTCCCAGTGGAAGGTGTCAGACTCAAACAAAGGTCCCAAAATTTAGCAATGCAGTACAAACTTAATCACTTCTACGTGACATACTTTTCAGCCTATTTGTTACTTTGCACATGCTAGTCTGACAATACAAATTGTTTTCGTTCAGCGGTCATCTGCAGCAATCATGTTTCTAACCAATTTGTGAGACATACAGTTTTCGTGTCACTGACTCTTCAGCAACGTTGATTCGTGGAATACCAATTGCGAGTTTCCTGCTTGCACAATTTATTTGTAATCCGGTAGATTTTCTTTTGGATCGGGTATGTCGTGTTTACAGTGATCTGTAACTCCTTTGTGAGTGACTCGTAAAGGCTTCTTTCATTCAGTTTTATCTGTCAGTTCTTATCGTTGGTGCATCAACAAACAGCAGTACGTCAAAGAGATAAACCCGAATACGCAATTACAGATTAAACAACACTCACTTGTGAAAACAGGTTCAACTTGGGTACAGTTTCGACGGGAATAAACAATGACCATTTATCTCATAGTTCGCATGATAAGCGTTTGTATGACCCACAAAACGGTCAGACTAGGTGTGGTTTTCGTGAAGTTGTCATTGTATCCGATACCGGCAGAGGAACGTTGAAAAAGGAGGCGAATTTCGCTGGAGAGGTAAAAACCTAACTTTCTGAGCTCTTAATGATATAACATATAAATAAATGCATTTTGGTAAATCATAGTAGTTGGCTGCTGTGGTTCCCAAACAGCAAAGCACAATCCTGATGTTAGCAGGGTAGGTAACAACCGACTCACATGCTGTTCTAAATTCTCCTACTCTTTGTTCTTTCTCCTGAGTCGGTTGTTACCTACCTTGCTAACATCAGGATTGTGCTTTGCTGTTTGGAAACCACAGCAGCCAACTACTATGATTTACCAAAATGCATTTATTTATATGTAATATCATTAAGAGATCAGAAAGTTAGGTTTTTAACTCTCCAGCGAAATTCACCTAGTGTGAGGTTACTGGCCTTGTGGTTTGGACACTTGTCCCACAAACACGAGGGTCAGACTGCAAATTCTGTCTCGGGCAAGGCGGAGAAACGTCGTGAAATGTCCTCTGTCGATACTCTTTCCCAGGTGAGAACACTCTCCACATAAGTGGATATGTTTGAAGACAATCTGACAGACCATACCAGTTTGACAACCAAAGACCAAACAAAGCCGAAGGCGTATTGATTTGAGTGTTTTTGCTTAATCGGCATGAAAAGTTTCACAGGTGTGAAGTCATATGCAGACAGCGCATGCCAGAAGCGGATTTTTTGTTCGAACTTCTCAGGTTCTGTAAGCACATTACAGAATTGAATGAAGAGTTATGGAATACACTTCTATCTATTAGAGCACCTGGTTGGCACCTATCTGAGTTATCCATTTTCATGAAGAGTACGAGCTGTAGTGTACAGGTGTGTGTGTGTGTGCGCGCGCGTACTCGGTCCCCGATCATTAGCAATTTAGAACGCCTTTCTTGATTAGTAATCGAGCTGTAGTCTTGATGAACAACGAACCAAAATAACACGGTGGGCTTCGAAAACTAGCCGTATATTTATAGGAATGCTTGAAAACATGATGAGTCGCTAGCCGTAGCCTGGTCTGTAACCAGCGGCAGCAACTAGAAGGAAGACCAGAAGCAAGTCGGGTTCCAAACTATTCGATGGCACTCAAATTTGCTTATAACGGTGGATCACGTCAAAAGGGAATGGCAGATATGTCGGTAGAAAAAGGGCCAGCGTTCGCCGTTTGCATTTGATTGTACGACTGGAGAATGTGGCATTGAGTTTGTATCAGACCTCCTGTTGTAGGCCTACCCAGAAGCACGCGCACAGAACAAACAAACGGGAAAACACCGTTGCATCGGAGATTCCTAGATAAGCCACACGGTTGCTGGTCACCATAGAACTACCGTTTCTTCTTTATGTCCGTAGAACAAGAAATAAGTTAACACTTGGAAATACTTTTGCCGCTAAGAAACCTGTGATTGGTGGAGGGGTCAGCCGTTGCATTTGAAGTTGCACACTCAATTGGCGCAGCTAATGGTTACTCAGGTACTTGAACAGTTCCAAGAATTGTAAATTTAAACTGCATCTGTTTATTCAGTTTTGTAATGTTTGCAAAACTTAGTCAATTGGAACTAGAGGTTATCCGCTTCCGGCATATGCCGTTTGCACACAACTTCAAATGTGGGACGGAACTACCACTTGAACAACTGGATTGTAGAGATGTGGTAGGTGATCAGGTTGAAGGCACGATAATTCAAACATTTAGTGGAACATGTCAACGAGGTTGTGGAGTATAGTCAAACCCTACAACAGGTGGATCACATGCTGTGACTAAATGTTTCACGTGGTATTGTTTACTGGAAGCGACTGCCTAGCTGCTTTATTTTAACTCCTGTGAGTAATCTCGTTAGATGACACGTGGTCTGACAGATTGTATAGTCAGTGCGGGGTTCAACACTGAAAAGACGAAGGCACCAACTTAATCTTCGTTAAGCTAAGCATGCACTGCTACACATTCAAACAGGTCTCTTGATGTTCGTTCGACTATGAATTTTTGTGTAAGTCGTTTGTCCAGAAAGCTTACGCGCGAATGTACGATCAGTTGCACCTGAACACACCCTTGTGTTTGTAATATGATAATTGATAATTGATTAACTCATAGTCCAAGTCAGGATTAAGTTCTGACAGAAACTTGATTATGCTCCTACGGTTGAGAGGCGAAAGGTGTTTATCGAAATGATGCGTGAAAATGTAACACGTACTGACAACAGAAGAAAGTGGTGCTCATTATAAACACAATAATATTGTTTGTTTTACCTGCCTATCCACACCATGACACAATAGACAGACCACACAGTAGCCGACCAATCCAACTTCGATTTAGGATACAATTTGTGCATGAGCCATTGATAGTACCTAGTGACAGATTTGTTTTCTTTAGTGCTGGATTACATCTATAGATCCGTGTTCTTGTCCAATCAGTGAGAACCACTTACTGTAACTATTCCGAATTCTTCTCTTGACTACTCACGACAGAGTTCCGAGCTCAAATATGATTCCTCGATAAGGCGTGATGTCTACTGTGAACTCGTGTTAGTTAGAAGTAAGCAACAGTGGTCGAATTTGTGTTCATCCCAAACCCACAGCTAGTTTCTGCGCAGTACCAACAACAACGGATACGAGCCAACGAAATTGTGATGCAATCCGTAGTATGTACATCGCAATCATTTATGCGGTTAAGAAACCATAACAATGTCCAGTCACGACTGACAATCACTACAACACTTTACACATTCTAACACTGCTCCTGATGCGGCACTTGTGAACCGGAATTTCGGTCCGTAATACAGCGAGGTTCTCATTAATTCGTTCGCTACAATTCTACTTGGTTCTACCCAGTTGACTGACGTTATATTTCATGAATTTTCTTCTGTCATTTCATACCGTTCGAGCCACACTCGCTCAGTGGTGATTCGTTATATCTCTCGTTTTGCATGTGATCCACCTGTTGTAGGGTTTGACTATACTCCACAACCTCGTTGACATGTTCCACTAAATGTTTGAATTATCGTGCCTTCAACCTGATCACCTACCACATCTCTACAATCCAGTTGTTCAAGTGGTAGTTCCGTCCCACATTTGAAGTTGTGTGCAAACGGCATATGCCGGAAGCGGATAACCTCTAGTTCCAATTGACTAAGTTTTGCAAACATTACAAAACTGAATAAACAGATGCAGTTTAAATTTACAATTCTTGGAACTGTTCAAGTACCTGAGTAACCATTAGCTGCGCCAATTGAGTGTGCAACTTCAAATGCAACGGCTGACCCCTCCACCAATCACAGGTTTCTTAGCGGCAAAAGTATTTCCAAGTGTTAACTTATTTCTTGTTCTACGGACATAAAGAAGAAACGGTAGTTCTATGGTGACCAGCAACCGTGTGGCTTATCTAGGAATCTCCGATGCAACGGTGTTTTCCCGTTTGTTTGTTCTGTGCGCGTGCTTCTGGGTAGGCCTACAACAGGAGGTCTGATACAAACTCAATGCCACATTCTCCAGTCGTACAATCAAATGCAAACGGCGAACGCTGGCCCTTTTTCTACCGACATATCTGCCATTCCCTTTTGACGTGATCCACCGTTATAAGCAAATTTGAGTGCCATCGAATAGTTTGGAACCCGACTTGCTTCTGGTCTTCCTTCTAGTTGCTGCCGCTGGTTACAGACCAGGCTACGGCTAGCGACTCATCATGTTTTCAAGCATTCCTATAAATATACGGCTAGTTTTCGAAGCCCACCGTGTTATTTTGGTTCGTTGTTCATCAAGACTACAGCTCGATTACTAATCAAGAAAGGCGTTCTAAATTGCTAATGATCGGGGACCGAGTACGCGCGCGCACACACACACACACCTGTACACTACAGCTCGTACTCTTCATGAAAATGGATAACTCAGATAGGTGCCAACCAGGTGCTCTAATAGATAGAAGTGTATTCCATAACTCTTCATTCAATTCTGTAATGTGCTTACAGAACCTGAGAAGTTCGAACAAAAAATCCGCTTCTGGCATGCGCTGTCTGCATATGACTTCACACCTGTGAAACTTTTCATGCCGATTAAGCAAAAACACTCAAATCAATACGCCTTCGGCTTTGTTTGGTCTTTGGTTGTCAAACTGGTATGGTCTGTCAGATTGTCTTCAAACATATCCACTTATGTGGAGAGTGTTCTCACCTGGGAAAGAGTATCGACAGAGGACATTTCACGACGTTTCTCCGCCCTCCATATTGTTACTGATCTCCTGCCTTGACTACTTTCTTTTAACTGCCTGGGGATTCACTGAGTGAGAAAGTGGCATGTTTACATCATGTCACTGGAGTTTTCGGGAAACTAAAAATCAATCAGTTTTCAATGCCTAAACTTTCTCTTCCTTACACCTGACTTGATAATTCGATTTGGTAGTATCTGTGTGATTCCTCACTGGTTGTATTGCTCACCAGTTGTTTCTCCTCGCTTATTGTCAAAGGACTTTGTACTTTTTAGATTGATTCCCGAAGCACCTACTTTGTTGCAATGGCATTCTTGGTAAACAGTTGGTTGACTTAATGGTTTCGCATTACTTAGCAATGTGCAAACATTTTTCGGAACAAGTCCCGTCTGATACAACCCTTTTGTTCTGATCCGTCTACATGTATTCATGCATCTTTTGCTAGATCCGTACACGGTCGTATTGATTTCCTGTCACTTCTCATTTCGATAGGAGGATGTACAAGATTCAACCTTCTCAATCCTTTTGAACTAACCACGAGACTGAACTAACAGACTTATTCCATAAATGATAGTGAATGTCTGAAGTCGACTTAGAGAATTTACGTCATTTTGAACTAAACGTCATTCACATTCTGTCACACTTCTTGCGTTTAAATACTCTTCGGTCAGCCCACTTAGTAAGGAAGCACTACACCGGAGTTTCGCTCTCACAAGAGCTCATCAGTAGTGCATATCCTTGTCCGAGGCAGAATTTGCAGTCTGACCCTCTTGTTTGTGAGACAAGTGTCCAAATCACAAGGTCAGTAACCTCACACCGATCAGTCATATCTAGTCACTCAACGGCAACCTTGGGTTGATGGTGTTCACACTGCACTATCTTCTCGACAGGAGACAGTCCTGTTAAATCCAATCGATAGCCTCACCAACAAGAAATTCCCCGTTGGGTTGAAGCCACGGACCTCACCGTACGAACTAAGCAGTTTATACGGTTTGAATTGAATTCCGGCGATCCAGATCACTTCAAAGTGAACATCATCCACAATCGATCACAGTCCTCGCTGGCAGTCCATACTGTTGTTTTGGTTAACGCGCTAGTCTCACAAAAGCTGGGGTCGGATTGTAAATGCCTGCCCAGACAGGGATATGCATCAAGGGTGAGCCCTGACGAGAGCGAAACTAGAGTCTACTGCTTCCTTACGAAGTGCGTCGACCGGAAAGCTTATCTGAATGCAAAGACTACGATCGAATGTTGTCGATGTTCGATTTGAATTGCCGATTGTGACCGTCTTCTGAGTTTTCCGCGAATTTCGGGATCGTCATCATTGTTTTATGAATTAAGCCCGTTTGGTTAATAGTCCTAAAGGTGTTAGCATGTGAGAGGCTAAAAAGTGATCTCACCTGACTTGAATGGACATGGATTTCGTTTGATTAGCAAAGAGGACACTGATTAAATATGGCAACAACATTTACAGCAGCACACAATATCGTGATGGAAATCTATTCGTTTCACCCAAAACCCGGAATACATAACAACTTTTCAGCGTACCAATTTGAAGTAGTTATGTGATAAGATATCAAAAGTGGACAGGCGAATGCATCGTTGCGTTATTCATTAGCAATAAGATTGCTTATTCATTAGAAAGCCACGCAGAATACTGCTTGTGGGTGGTGTTTTTGTTATCCAGTGATAAACCCTGGTTTTTATAACACTGTTGAGTCTCTACAAGTGCACCTTCGTGTACAATGAATGATGGCTATTCCCTGCTGTTAACCTCAAGTATTTTCTTGCCAGGTAGGCGGGAGGTTTGATTTCAAATTTCTCCTGATTTTAAACTGTACAAGTATAACGAGGTTTGTCTCCCGTGTTCGACCGACTCCGAGTACACTGTAAATAAGAAAGGTACCTTTCAACTTGCGTACCGAGTGGCTCGAAATCGACGTAAGAAGGTGAGGTTTCCCCCCCCACTGGCACAGAGGCCATTAATATTCGAGTTTTTCAACTTTCACCCCTGTGCTCAAAAGAAGTTTATGTGGACACGTGAACAGCTCTGCCTATAGCCACTTGAAGTCACAAGTTAAGATACTGATTGTGCAAATGTCATCAGGCGCACAGTCCATAATACCTGCTGATCGAACTTCTCACTCACAATGACTGTTATATTCATATGGATTACGCTGTAATCGGCCTGATCACCAAAACGCGAAAAACAGTTTTAATTCACTGACTGTCTGTTCTCATTAGTTCATTGGATATTTTTGGACGAGCAGACTTGGAACCGAAGAATATCCTGGAGCTACGAACTGCACACTACCCGTCTGTTTGTATAGGACGGTTCATGTCGTTGTCAGCTAGTTCACCTATCCAGACGATGAGGCCTCTCAGATGAATGATGACCAAACATATTTTCTTCAGTTAACGTAAGTTGCTAAGCCACGAACAAAGTAGGTAATCAATGCTGCCTCCTACAGAAAATCAGTTCTTTACCAGCATGCCTCACAACGCTTCATTCCCCAACCACGCTTGGCATTCTTGAGTGAAAACAAGTATATTATCACCAAGCCATCATATTTTTTAAATTATAAATTTTTTATTCAAAGGTAGAACAAACAGCAGATAAACGCAATACAATAACGTTCACAGAGATAGTACAAGCGTTGTATCCGTGAAGTGCGATAATGGGAATTATCCGATAGTGGTTTACTATTGAAGGTAATAATGCCAAGCAAGGTCAAAGGTGCACGTTTACTTGTAAAATCACTCGGTTACCGTTTACACAACTTCAGGCTCAGTTGGTACACTGGTATAGTTGCTCACTTCCGCGTTTCTACGTTTGCAGCGATAGATGTAATGGAGCACGATGGCAATAATCGAGACAATCAGAATCACCATAATCACAGATATGATAACTTTTGTGATCCAGGGGCCCTGAATCACCGAGGTCCGAATATTGTCAGCTGTTTTGTTATCCAAGTTGAAACTCTCATTCATATACATGATTGGGAGAAATAGATCAAGGACGTTTGATAGTTGGTGAAATTTAGGGTTCCTACGAACAACCGCGTTAATCTGAAGTTTCTTCGAAGCACTAAACACAGCCCCGGTGTTAGGCTCAACGAGGAACGAGGTGTTCAAATCGTCGGTTGGGTTCAGCCCAATGATTAATTCTTGATAAGACGGATCCGCCTGCGAAAAAAATTAACACAGATGTGACAGCCCACCACAAAACTATACACATATTTTAACTGAGAGACGATGAGAATATTTCTAATGGAAGACTAAATAGTAACTCGAGTCTATATATAAATATTGTTAATGCAGTGTCCCTTCCCCAAAAAATGAACCCGTCCAATAAGCAGTTTTGTGAGGCATAGAACAAACCTTAAGGGCAAACTTCAGCAGGTTATACAAGAAATCCTTTTTATGACTTGAAATGGATTTAGTCCATCAATGAAAAAAACAGTATAGCTATCCCCTCGGACCGGACCCAGCTTCCTCAGGTAGTGGTCCCATGGAGAATGTCTAGGGTACTAAATCCTCTGATGAGCCATCCTTATACTTTGCTCTAGAATACTAGCCTCTTAGTTTCACCAGACTGAGGTACCTAATCAACCAGCTATTCATCAGTAGTTTTTCCTCTGATTTGTACCCAAACAAAGCTCATCAACTGCACGTTAGGACCTGTCAGTGATGTGCTTCACGCATGATCATTCGTAAATATAGGCGCATAGAGCAGATCGGGGATCTTATTTTGAAATGCGAACACTTCCGAATATCAAACCAAACGGGACGGTTTCAACATAAACAAAGAGCGTTTCCGTCGGAGTGTAAAGAGGGGGTAAGCTATGCCTCAAGCTGTCTTTGGAGTTTGCCAGAAAATTAGCTAAGCGGACGACATTTTTTACCATACAGCCTTTCTTCCCTCATCAGTTTTTTTTAACTTGGTTCTGAGTCTAGATAATACAGTGAATATAGATGAGAGTTGTTATGTTGAAATGATCTTCCTTCATCTCTTGCCCAGGCATGGGTAGTCTGACCGCATTGTACTTGCGTTCAGTCACCTTATTGAATGACACCTAATACTCAGTGATGTAACTCTGGTTTGTTGTCTGTTGTTTAATCTACAGTTCAAGCGGATTATAATTATCACAATATTGAACGTGTGATGCTTTACTGCTGTGCGAAGAACATGTACTAAGCGTTACAAGTTGCAAACTGGAGTCATTCGAGAGCTCATCATAATACTTTCAGATACCAAGAACGGTCATAATGAGAACCAAGCTCCGGCCAGAAAAGTCCTTATTAGGCTCATTCTGATAATTAAAATTGTCTTGTCCGTGGCAGTACACTCTTGTTGGCTTGATTATAAGGGATAAAAATGCCGTCTCCCCAAAACGAAACGCTCCGATTGAAGGAAAAATTATGCTCTTCACAGAAGGTTGGTCTGGTGTATACGTTGTATATGGTATTCGCCACTTAATTATCAAACACTACTGTGATTCATAGCTACTAAGTAGACTGCTAGAAATAACCGTGTCGCCTGGACTCCATTTGTTCCCTCGTTTGGGTCATCTACTACAGATGACCAGTCGACGCTTTCAGTCAGTAACCTGGAGAAATTCCTAGTACTTGTTACCAGCCACATGAATATCGCTGTATAAAGAAATAATTAATCAAAATTCACAACCAACAATCTACAGAAACCACGAGATCATCTTTTTGACCCGGCCTGGCTTCAACCGAATTTCCAGTAGAATATTCCTGACGTAGGCCGCTCGAGGTGACCGAAAAGGTTAATATTAAAATCGGCTACTGACACACGTTAGGAGATTCTGGTTTGTATCAGTAAGACTTCACTCACATTTCATCGAAACTGTCGCATTCCCACAGACTTCCCATGCAGCTCCTTTCGAAAAGAAGCACTAGAATCGAATTTTGCCTTTATGAAAACTCGTCAGTAGTGTGTATCTCTGTGTATCTCTGGCAAAACCAGAACTAGAACTTCGATACGGTGATAAACATGGTTGCTTCATTAAATCGTGATCGGAGCTTTACTCGCAGTTGTGACAAGAATTGGTCTTAAACTTCACAGCACTTTCCAAAACTTATTGATCTGAAATATTTCAACCGCGATACTAGAATTTTTTCACTTCATTCGTACTGTGTTCGTTGTGGCTATTCTCCAAGTAAACTCATGACTGCGGCGTTTCGCATTTAAATGATCTAGATAAAGGTCATATAGGCGGTTTTCACTGGCGTCGGTGGCCGAGGTGCAGTTGGAACGGTAAATAGTGCCTTTTCCACTGAGAAGCACTTCTCAAGAGAAGCAAATGTTCTTTTGTTGAAACTGTCCCTTCGAGATGAAGAAGATATTTCAGTCTCATAAAATGTTTTCAATGTGAGCGACACATCGTGAATAAGGTAAACTGACCTAGTAACATCATAACTAACAAAGTATACGCTCAATCTGTCCACATTACTTTAAAGCATTTTTAGGTCTAATGAAAAGAGGTATATCATCAAGTGAATCTTGTTTGTTGCAACAGTTGTACACCCGTCCTACAATGATGAATTTCTAACTAGAAGACAGAAGACAAACATGAGGGTGATCCACATGATATCACCCGACGTTTATTGTCTTGCAAAAGAGTGGTTACAAAAATATCCATGATTTGTACCGTAATCAAGCCATGGCAGCCGTGAATGTGCCAATTGCATTTCAAGGAGGTCGACACCGAAGGACGTCGTGTGCATGTTCTAGGGAACATTTGGCGAGCGTTGATTCAGCGGAGTTACAGCATATTTTACTAAAGTAGTGTGAACGTTGTTTGCGAACGGTGTCGTACGACCCCAGGTGTGCACTGGGAAAGATAAGCAGCTTTCGTACAACCATTAAGGTTGGTAAGCGTGACTTGAGTCCTCGATATGAACGATTATCCCAGGTCGGTGTAGCGTAAATCAATCAACATATCGAATTACGCAATTACATCTGGCAGAGAAATGTAAGTCTAACTCACCCTACGACCAAGTGTAACGGGAATTGAACATGTTCACGTGCTTCGCGTAGGCACCAGATGACACCTTTCACTCGTCACCATTCATTCAAAGACACATCGGTTTAGACGTGTGTGTTTAATCAAGGAGTTAGGTCGTTCTCTATTACGAAGCCGACATGGCATTGACAACAGCTTCACTTATAAACAACGAATCTCAAAATCAACTGTTGGAAGCGTTGCTTTGCGAAAGGGTATTCAAATAACAGTCAGCTATGAGCTGACTGAAAAACGCCAGCACTTCACTGAGATCACCAGGCTGTAGCGTCTGCCTGGGGCACCCATGATTACAGTTTGGGTCATATTCAACCCTTTAGTTGCTCTAGGTGAGTGATCCCATCTTTACCCAGCCTGTTACGCTGAGTTGTAGAGGGGTAGTATCACTCTCCCGCTCAATTCACGGACCTTCGAGTAAAAATAAAGCCTCAAACTGTAGGCATCTTCTAGATAGGCAACCGTGTAGTTCGGAAGCTAAACCATGTTCAAAAGTGGTCAGTGGGTTGTTCTACTATTAAAGTGTTAAGGATTCCACGTAGTCCTTCGGAATCTACTTATTGCATGGGTAGTTAAACCGCGTAGGGAGAACGCAAGTTTTGCCATACACATAACACATGCGTTTCTCACGAAATTCCTACTCACTCCAAGCAATCTCCTCTCTTTCAATACAACAGAAGTTCTCAAGTCCTTGATCAACAGTCATCGATACAAGTGTTTCAAAATCCATGTTTCAAACTTGAGTTTCTGGACACTGAACAAGATTCATTAATCACCAGCGCAACCTAAATGACCACTTGGTCGGTCGCCTGTATTGTCATTCATTTTCTTGGCACACCATCATTGTTTACGGATATAAACCACGGTCGCCAACATGGCTGTCACCAAATCAATATGAAGCCGTGGAATTCGGCCTGAACTGAAATGGATGCTTAGTGTTGTTCTTGCTTGTCACATTCATGTTCGTCCTTGATATTTGCTGAAAATCCGGTCCAGTACGCCAGGATAAACACTGCTGTGCTTTCACAAACGTTTCAGTCGACTAACTGAGTGAGCGGTTGACCATTCACTTCTGGTCGTGTGGTCTACAGTAACTCAATAGGCTGTCAACCACTTACATGTAGTTGAGTAAAAAACACCTCCATGTCTTATCGTAGCGCTCTTCCCAATCGTGAGCTCCGGTTGGGATTCCACCACGTCAGTATATATATCCGATATATCACGGTCTTTGTGAATATCAGTGTTTCACTGGGGTGGTTATTGTTTTTTTCGATAAAGTAATGTTATCGGTTCAAACAGTCCACAATTCGCGCCTAAGATTGTGGTCGATTTCATCCTATGAGAGAAAGGGAGCGCAACAACCAAAGAAAGAGCTGGTACAGTCTGTATCTGAAATCCACCCTAACCAAATTGACCTTAAACACGTTCTTGAAATTAATAAGGCTACCCGATCCAGTGTTAAAACATCCAGTGAATGGACAAGCACTACTACCAGTCCATTAGTGGAAAGAAACGTTGGAGGATTGTGGTGGGTTTTCGAGTGATGCAGGCATCAGGCCGTTTTCTTTTGAAAAACAATTGCACAGTTTAAAATTCTGGCACAGCCCATGCATTCCATGTTTTTTGAGTAATTACGTATTCACTTCATATGCGCCTGCGCCGGATTTTGGTTCCGAGCACCTAATTGTGAGACGACCGGCAAAGGGCAATGCGAAAGTGCATCAAGATCATCGTTGATTATGCTACACGGGTACCCAACGCTGAAATAAACGTACACTAAAAGAACACTGGAAGAGTATCCTGAACTCAGTCGCATGTAAGAGATTCCTCAACAGCAGATCACGCGCTAGACGCAAGTCAAGGAAATGATCTGGAAAATATCCAACTAACTTGATGGAGGGGAGGTTAGTTGAAGAGGTTATGGAAGCTTCGAGGGTCATGTATGTTGTGAATAAAACTGACGGCATCTAGTATTTAGAATGTGGCAGTCAACTTTGGATTAACCAAACTGATATGTGGGTAAGGTTGTACAGCCAGCTGGTCCAGACTATCAGTCCACCATCCGTACTTCCCAAAATTACGTGATTCCTCGGTTAATCATTTGGACCAGTTGGGTCCACTTCACCTGTTGTTGTTGTTGTTGTTGTTGTTGTTGTTGTTGTTGTTGTTGTTGTTGTTAAGTTATCCCCCAACTATCATAAATACCTAATCGGATCTATCACTGAGCCCCGTCTATGTACAGGTTACTCATAGATTGCCCTTTCTGAATCAATTACTTGTTCGCGTCCAACCTATCCTAGAAACTACCAACTGTGGACTTGGCCCGTTTGGTCAACGAAATTTTGCACCAAAATTGTGACGCCATTAATCGACAAACTTACCGCTTGCTTGCAAGTCGTTTTCAAATTAGGAATTCACAATTGACCCTCAACATTCCTCAACTAACCTCACGTGTTCTGTGCGGTTTGTTATCTAGATTCCTGATTAGTCAACTTACCCTAAACAATGTAAACGTTCAATGTCGGCTAATTTGTCATGGGTTGACAGCAGTTACCAGATATTTTGTAGAAAGGACACCAGCTGGTATCAAACCCACAGCAATTAGCTTTTGTTTCGCATAAAAATTAGAGTACACGTTGACCCTTTTTGAAAATTCACCCAATTTGGGTGATCATCGTCACCGTTGATTTCTCATCCTGTCGATCGGCAAGATAAACGATGCACCCTAGTATGCATACCGAATCACGTTGTATGCTGTAATCAGTCCTAACACTGAACAAAATCACTGCAGCCAGAACCATCAAGGACCAAGCCGGTGGGCATTAGCAGGCATGACATCACTGAACCAATCTATCAGGAAGAACCATACAACCTGGATAAACGCACGTGATACAGATTAGGTCACATACGAACACACGCACACGTGTTATCCGAACGCGCCCTACGAAAATTCCTCATCAAACTGTTAAACACATAAATCGATTTCACGAGGCCATAAAGCACACTTGGACACGTGCACACTATTTCACATTATATGCTACAAGAATCCAATCAATATTACTGTCTATTCTACACTGTTCATGTACAAACCAAATGTGCAGTTGGGTTAAAGTTGCGAAGTAGTATGTTGAGCTGAACTTTGATCTGTTACTGCTATAGCCTGGTATTTATATGGATCACATCAGTCACCAGTTTTGACACACCAAGACCTGGAAATACGCAGTACTTTAGTGGTGGTGTTGCTGTTCCTGTACAAATCGTTTTTTGTGAAAATAAGTGACCGATACCTGAAAGTCCAACGGATGCGGATTGCTAAACTCGACTACTCAACGGTTAAATCGCGCCCAATTTAGAAACCTTGAATACGCCTCAGAATGTTCAATTGTTAATCGTTGAGACTGGGATGAAACAGTCTGTATGGCACCCGTTGATTGTAATCTGAAGAGGTGCCTAAAAACCGTACACTCACGTGTTGCAAATGTGGCAGTGACATCGCAATAGGAGCGTCCTTGATACACGTGGACACATCGAATACGTTATCTTTCATGCAATTTGGCCATTTAATGCAAAATCCTCTATTCTTCTCTGTGGTCAACGGTGAGCTGAAAGTGTCCGTATATGGCAAGTATTTTATAACTGGTATCCCTCGTAACTCCGTTTTGCACTGCGGTTGGAGTTGGATAGAACGACAAACATCCGCCGAGAAGATGTATGGATGTTCACTCATTTGCAAAAACGGATGGAAAAGTGAACCGTCAGAGCCGTTAATTTGATTTGCTTGCTCCGTAGTCCAACATGACAACGTCTTGGAGTTATGATATTTGTAAATATGGCCGAATGATTTCCCCTGCTTGTTGCTTGCATAAATCTCCACCAGACCACCATCTGTGTTATTTTTGTCCACGTACAATCCAATCGTGGTTGTAGGCACCGGAATGAAGGCACTTTTGAGCAGAGTTAAAAAGGGATCTTCATAACCCCATAACCATTCTTTTACTGTACGTTCGGCAATCAAGTAATCACCTGTTCTGTTCTCCAGGAATTCAACCACTCGATCGATCACCGAGGGCAACCATCCGAACTTCACATCGACTGCCAGGTAGCCCAGGTTGACGTTTGTGATGACATCTGACTCCGGTCTCGCAGATAACTGAGGTTCAAAATGATATTGTTTCACCTCTCTGTATTGCAGTGTTTTGGATATGAACTGTTTGAGTACATCTTTTTTGTACCTCACCTCACGATATGTGTACGGTCCCAATTGCTTAACAATGGGTTTCTGACCGGCAATGAATTCCCTCGGGTTTGTAAGATTGAAAAAGTAGGCCTGAAAATAGATGTCTACGGATGGACGCAACCATTGCTGATAGGCCTTTGTACCAGGGGCAAGGTCAGTTTGTTCGTAGATAGCCAGCCAAATAATCGGATCCAACACGACTAAGGTTACAGCAAGACCAAACGCAAAAGACGAGAGAATGATGATGAGAATTCGAAAACGTTTTTTATCCATTTCGATCAATGATACGCCATTTTGCTAAGAACCTGGCCATTGATATATCCATTTGCGAAAAAAGCCTGCCTGTCTGTCTATCTATGTTGTAAAGTGCGCATGTGACTTGTCAGTCACTTGTTTGCTATCAGTTGAATTCCGGTCAGCTAATCTTCAGGTGACCTCGAAGGCTAGCCGTGATTGGTGTAGACGGGACGATCTGAACTGTTTAGTTGATCAACAAGCGGAAGTGAGAAATCTACATACGCCGAAAATTATCCGATCGCTTAATAATAATTCTTTCAATATGAAAATGATCATATTCGTTTTTTGCAACAGAGGTACAAATCCTACTGAAATATAGTAATCCGAACACTGCTTGATCAGACTTTTAGGAAAATAGTTACGTTCGAGAATATGACAGACACTTGCGACAAAATGTGCGTCTACCTTCTGTTTTGTAATTTTACAAAATTGTGCTACGATATACTTCTGCCATTTCGCTTCCACGCTTCGATGTCTGCATGTGGTATGTTTGTGATGCGAGGCTACAGATCATTGGAGAATAAACACTAGTTTCCTTAGCGGCTGCGCTTCCTTTCACTCATAAGTTGAAATCATTCAGCTGTTTTGTGGTTGGCCTGGAAACGAACAGGCATCCACCACCACCACCGCTGGCAGTCATCTGAAGAAAAAACACACTGTTGTGAAGCATAATATATGAACCGGGGTGTTATGCTGAAAAGTACGATCTCTTTTCAACTTCAGGAATTGAGTGGGAACTGAAGTTGTCTCGTACGTCTGTACATACGAGTCAACATTTTGTTAAGCGAGTAGTTGGGCAAGCTTACTCCACTCCAAAGGTTGATAGTGGCTCCAACATATTTGGAAAATGTCTATTTTTAGTGTAACGGTCAAAGTACAACTGCTGCTTCCGACCAACATTCTAGAAATGGATCCCGGCTGAAAAGTCAGGGACGCATATCCGGTTCTAGAAACATCTGAATTTTATGTAGTTACGCAAAATTTGCACCAGTCATTCGATCTGAAACCGCAGTGCCAACCTGGAGCTTTGATATACTATTGTAGCGGCTATTGTTTTGTAGTTTCATGCATACCTTATCAAATGTAGACCAGTGAAACAAAATTCAGTCTACTAGAGCTGATTGTGCAAGAAAATGTAAAAGTTTACCAGCTGAAACGTTTTGGTGTGGAAAGCAACGTATGCTTATTCAGGCTAATGACCTGAGTAGACCACTGACTGTCTTATGGCACAAAGCGTGGACACCGGAAAGTTGAAACGTAGATCAAAACATTCATTTACCGAAGTTCCGAAGTAGCTAGCAGATAAATTAACCCGATCGACACCGTGCCGTTTTGACAGATGAATAAGAGACGCCACTGAACTGAACAACAAATACTCACATCTGATAGGTGACAAAAAGAAACATGAATACAAAAGTCCCAGTTGCTCAAAGACTCAGTGCTTCCTGGGTGTCGATGTGAGTAGTAGTCGCGGAATTCATTTGACCGGACTGTTCATCCTGTGGTTCTAATTATAAGTAACTGCCACAGACTGCTGTTTCTGCTGTCTCAAAATCAGGCCAGAGTAGCCTGTGTCGAGTGATAATGGTCTGAACTTCATACACAGGGCTGTCGCACCCGGTTGAGACTAGCAAAGGGTGTCCGAATTGAATTGGATCTGACACTACTCACCGCTCAAGGCAGCAGTATGCGTCTGTACGCATGAGTGCTAGTTGTATCACAGAAAGGTGAACAAGGAAGTCTCAGAAATACAATAAATTATATGGTCTACAGGTGTACTGCAAATCGTCCTCCAAATGAGGTGAGTGGCGGGCAACACAACGTGAACTACGGTGTGTAACTCATATGTTCATATAAGGTAGACTGCATACGGTATCCTGATCATTGCATTTGTCATTGTTTTATCCTATCAAAAATGTTTGGGATGTGTTCGATCATGAAACCAACAGACGTTGAAAACCTATCTGGTATATGTAAACCATTTGTCAGTCTACATGGGATGTGAGTAACAGTCGGCGCTGTCTTGTTCGTTCCTTATTATTAAGCAGCCATTGTTGTCATATTTTGGAGCACGTGTTATTGACTGTTGTGATAAACCGCTGCCGTGAAACTTTCGCTTTAAAGTTATATAGCTTCACCAAAGTGATTTTATGTTCCCAACGAAATTTGCCAACATCGTAGATGAACGCCAATAGAAACCATTATATTCGTGTGTTAATTTCACAAAGGAAGCTTATAAAGCGCTCTGTTCTGCGGTGGGGTTGGTAAAACTCAACTCTTAACTTCATTCGAGAGTTCCGATTCTTCGCCACCAGCACCGAATTTATGTTCTGTTGAACTTCACCTCACCCTGAGTCATGGAAGTTCCAACAATTGTCTCTCTCTGAATACCAGACGTGAATGATATGGTGCGTTTTAATTGAAGTCTGTGTTGTACTGTTGCACCCAGATACAACTGGGCTTAACCACGAACTAAATGAAGTGACAGGTCTCGTGAAAAGTTGTACGACACCGATAGGCAACAACTGTTGGGATGGTTTAGGATCCAGCCACCGAGCGCGTAAGCAAACCGGGAGTATGTATGACGTCAGTGGTGCGCACAAACCAACAAACATGCAAACAAACAAGCTCGATGGCACTCACTGAGTGGAGGGCAGATTAAATCCCCTACGATTCTATGCACAGCGTGAACTTGTACTTTGAGGAGTATTTTACACATCAAGCGTTAACTCCAGGTCTCTACAGCAGCACCGACAGAACGTTACGTGTAGTCAAGCGGAGACGTATTTGGTACACGTAACTTCAAAATTCTGTGAACAACATGTGGGGTAGTTGAGTCAAGTCAAGTCAAGAAAAATTGTATGTAACTGAGAGGTGACCACTCCACGCACGTGTACAACTGAACGGTAAGAACGTCCACACAAATATCGCCCTAATCAAAATGCATCAAATACCTTCAAAAAATTAGCTGTGGAAAATCAGTAAACGTGAACTGTTTGAGAAATCCTGCCGGGGCAGTCGATCCCCTGAATCATTTGGTGGATTCCATATGAGACAGTGGGACGGGTGGGTAACAGAGTCCAAATGTGAAATTTCCGCGCTCCCGGTGTGGCTTCGTAGCTCAGCTGGTAGAGCGCTTGCCACGTTGAGGCATGCTGTGTCTGTCGCTGGTTCGAATCCAGCCGAAGCTCTGACTTTTCACAGTTGGGTCTCATCTAAAATCATAAATCTGCTACACTACTCATTAGTAACAAATGAACTGTTACAGCTCATCATCAGCACGGAAATCGAGTCTATTTCTTTCTATTGAACTGGACTGATCGATAACTGATCTAGATGCGAGGGCTACAGTCAAGTATGCACGGTAATCGAGCGGAGATAATTCAAATCCCTGAACCTCTACTGAGCTTATGGCGAAACTTAGGTAGCAAGACGGGTGTGATAAGAAGTCCGCGAGCAGATACTGTGTAAACAAAGCTGTGTGATGTACTGCATAACAAGAAAACATTTTTCTCTTAACAGAACAGTTTTGTATGAAGTAGCTAAGTAGGTTTGCGTTATACACTTGCATCCAGACATCGGACAGACGAGGAGCTGCACACATTTTCCTGATCGATAGAAATTGGACCAAATTTGGTACAGAATTCACGATAACTCTGGCCGAAAACAAAAAGATTCAACAGATTCAGAGCAAAGAAGTTAGAAGCAGGCCGGTTTGCAAATTCCGAAGGGTCACCCCACGGATGAGAAGCATTCACGGAGAAAGTGAACGCATTGAGGACGAATGAAGAAGGTACGCGTAAAGAGAAGAATCAAAAAAGAAGGGACAGAGTGGTCATGGTTAGCTGTTGAATAGATTACTTTTGTTCACTGGGGTGAATGAACGGCAATATATCAGTAAGTAAATGATGAATGTCACTGACGGCGGAATGTTGGACACTGTTGTCAGCAAACTCTTTGAGACTCCTGTTGAGACCGTTGACGCTTTACTTCAATCCAAGAGCCATATTTATGCGGTTTTAATCCTAATGTTTGAAAAAGTCAAAACTAAGTGGTCATTAGGAATGGATCATACCGCAAGTGAACGCGAATTAATACGTTCAGACTGTAGACCGAATGAGTTAGACCGTGTCAGAAGAGCCAAAATCCTAATCAAAGAAATAACAGTTGCGGATATTTAGCTCGGATAGGGCCACAGAGCAAGTGACCTAGTTGGCAAACAGGAAACTAACTGTTAAGGGAGCCCGAGTCAAGGTGAGGCGTCAGCTTGGAAAGTTTTCACTTCAGTTCATTCTGTCTAGATTTTTCTTCCAGCAGGCTGAAGGTCGTTCGTACGATTTTGTCGATTGATAAATATGTGGCCGTCGTGCTCGCACTTTCCCCTTTTTCAATCAGGAACATGTAAAGCTTTTTACTTTCGAATGTACTCGGTCGTCTCAACGACCCAACGCTATAATAAACTAACGGGCCAGAGTCGTACCATGGGCAGTAAACCGTCGAATGCTGGTCCAAAAAACCAATGGCTAAGAAATGCCCTCACTCGTATATGAACGTGACTCACTGAGGACAAAAACATGCGAAAACTTAATTGCGTACCTCGTTTTCTTGTTCACAACTTGAACTGCCTCTTAATTATATGAACCACTTTGTTAGGGGCTGCTTTTAGTTCTTTGGTTACCTTCTGTTACTGCTCTTCATTGGCGCATGCTGGACTTTTCATTAAAAAAAGTCGAAAAACGTGGTTATACTTAAACCTGATAAAGGTTCTGGGGCCGTCATTCTAGACAAGGATGCGTATGTACAGAAGATGTTATCAATATTGGATGATCAACCAAAGCTTCGGCGAACAGAGAGAGTGGACAACATTAGTGAAATAAAGGACCGCATAGGACGACATCTTCAGCTGCTCTTGCTGTTGCGGATTATTGACGAAGTAACGTATAAGTATCTCAAGCCGTGCGGATCGTCAACACCTCAACTTTACGGCCTACCAAAGACTCACAAATCTGGGATGCCACTTAGGCCAATTTTAGCAATGACAAACTCACCTTACCACAAATTAGCATGCTGATTGGTCGCTATTCTTACCCCAGTAAAAAAGAAATTTCAGACATTCTCCATTAAAAATTCATTTGAAGTGATCAGTGACCTGGACAGAATCAATCTTGCTAACGAACTGGTGTGCTCTATAGATGTTCAATCACTTTTCACAAATATCCCGCCGCATGAAACGATTGACTACATTTGTGAGCTCGTGGAAATGAGTCACACTTAGTTGCCACTTCCTACCGACATATTGAAGGAAACTTTGCTGCTCTGTACTGAGAATGCCAGTTTTCGTTTCCTTGAACAGTCCTACCGTCGAATAGACGGAGTAACCATGGGAAGTCCACTAGGTCCCATCATAGCAGACTTTTTCATGCTAAAAATTGAGCAACAGCTAGCTACGGAGATAGAAAACTTGTCATATTACAAGCGTTATGTCGATGACACCTTAATTTTTAGTCGATCTAAACAGATGATAGATAACCTGGTGCAACGTCTAAATAGTTGACATCGTAACCTAAAGGTCACTTGTGGATTTGAGGTCGGCAACTGCCTGCCATTTCTAGATCCTAATAAGTCGTCGGGAAGATGACTCCGTTAGAAGAACCGTGTATAGGATACCCACATGGTCAGGTCAATATCTAAACTTTAGCAGCTTCACACAGATCCAATACAAACGAGCACTAGCAAATACTCTCTTCACACGAACAAGGCGAATCTGTACGCCCGACAGCCTCGCTGAGGAACTAGATCTGATTACGTCTGTCCTACAATCAAATGGTTACCCCCAGAAGGCTCATAGATACACACAGTAGACAAAAATTACCACCTGAAAAGGTGGTCACTGTAGAGAAAAAGCGAGTCTACATAGAGCTGCCTTTTGGGGATGATTATGTCATGCACCAAACAACACAGCGATTAAGAAATTCAATTAAACGAACGTTTAATGCAGCTGAACTCCGTTTACTCGCTCGGACTCAGAAACTACTAATGCCTTCAATCAAAGGAGATCAGCCTATCGGTGCCACTTCACATTGTGTTCACCACTTTGTATGTAACTGCGGAGAAAGTTGCATAGGCAGAACCGAGAGATTCTTGAGCTCCAGTATGAAGGAACATCTACCAAAATGGGTACAGAAGTCCGTGTTACCGGAGAATGGTAATGTTTCTGAAACGCATAAACAGCCAGTTTCCTCAGTCGCTGGACACGTCNTATTTTCAAGTTGACCATCACTCACATTTCATCGCAGCCTTCGCATTCAGATAGACTTTCCTGCCAGCCTCTTTCGAAAAGAAGCACTAGACTCGAGTTTCGCTCTCATTAGCACTCGTCAGCAGTGCATATGCTTGCCACGGCCGCGATTTGAACTCCGGCCATTCCAATCATGAGGCAACCGTGTTAACCATTGCATTAGGCACGACCGAATTATCAAATCTGAACGCTCAACCACTCTCGATTGTGAGCAGTGATCACGTTGCCCAATCGTCTCGAGTGGAGACACGGTAACTGTCCTGTTAACTCCAATCGATAAACCCGCGATTAGGACTTTCAAGAGAGATCGAGATCACTGATCTCATCAAATGTGGGTAATGTTCAAACTGAAAATAAACCAAATCTCCGACTACTCGTCATGCCCAGATAACTTGAATGTCCTGTCAACTGAAAATGTTGGTGATTTGATAGCGCCGGACGTCAACAGCAGCGTGTGACTAGTCAAGTTGCTGCCGTACTGTCCAGTGTGTTGGTAAATGAACCAGTTCACACTAACACTTTTTTTTAGCATGGTCATCGCTCCACCCAGAAACCGACAAGAATGGCAAAGTAGTCGAATTTAACCAACCTTTTTCTAACCTATAGTTATGCGTATGGTACTCGTGTAGAATCAGTCTGAGTTCTTCTGGCCTCAATGGCACGGTTACCGTAACCGCACTATGACAACTCAAAGAATATGCAGCACCACTCCATTGCACGGGATAGGGGAACAAAAACAGTCACAGAGAATGCTTGTGTTTGTATGACTAAAAGTTAACCTCGCAACCTGACTGCCGTGGTGAGAGTCCGCCGTTTAACATGTGGTGTCACGTGCTTGCTGTCTGTGATTAAATAGTATAGACTCAATACCTGGCAGTGAAATGACTCCTTAGTGCGTTAGGTTTCTAGTGTGTGATGAATTTCCTTGAGCCTTCCTGTCATCCGTTCAAACTATTTCATGAAATTTCCGACAGTTTATGTCCCTTTATCACAACACACAGTCCTTCCACTTATCGGTTCTACACGCTTCAGTCTAAATGACACTAGTGATCACTTGCATATTCACTTCAGGAATGAGACAATGTAGTATCTAAATTAACTTATTGTGAGCAGACACCTTTTCCGTCGTGTGTTTGCTCAGAGCCTTGGTGTATAATGTCTCGACTGATCACCCTGTCCACTGAATCAGTATTCGTAAACATTCACTCCATACTGAAACAAAATGTGAAGCCTGATTGGTAGTAGGTTAAAACTACCCTTACTTGTTTACAGTGCTCTCAATAAAATAGGTGATTATGCCAGCGTAACCCGAAAAGAACAGCAAAACTCAAGTCATGCAGTTTATGAGTCGGTCTAGTTGTTAAGTAGTGTCCTTGATGTTAATGAAACAAGCGTGTAAACACTCCGCTACCAACCTCAGATATGAGAGATCAGACGCAACCTCTTTTCTGAGATCTGGTCATGTTTACTGATCATCCATTGAATAGGTCGGGTTGAGTGTGCACGGACCACAACCACCTACTGGTTCTGTTCACCTAAGCTAAGGTCACAAATGGATAGGACCGAGCGACAGAGTGATGTTCCTTACAATCATGGTTCAGATCGATCGTCAGATAAACCAGCTTAGTCGAGCAGAACAGAGAATTGACCTCAGTGAGCGCCTACAGTTGATAAGTGAATAAAATTGTTTACAACACAACAAATACGAGCAGACCATACAGGCCGTCCTCCATGTCTGGCTTTAAGGTCAAATGATTCCGATTTTCTTATTACACCCTAGCCCGAACAGCTCCAATATGCTAACGCACCCGGTAATTTAGACGCGCCAAATCTTTGATCGATTATTAATAGCGTTAGGTCCTCCTGTCTACAGGCCTGGTAAGAATGGAAGGTCATATTGTGCCATTCATGAATAGTCATGAATGAGCATGAATGAGCTACTGAAGTAACCAGGGTAAACTACAATAAGAAAAAACTGACTACAATCTGATAAGAGATGGCATTTCCTATACACGAATTTGCCTTTGGTAAATGTGTTGTCCCTGGATTGTTCTTATGTGCAAGTAAATGCTTGCTTTCGGGATATTGTTGAAACGTGTCCAGTTTCTGAATAAGTAATATTTGAGTCGTCCACGTTCTTGGCGCACAACACAGGCTAGCCTGTCATGAATTAGTCGTGGTGTGTAATTATTTACCTGTGTCGCACCACTTGTATTTTTAGTAGTACGGACATTAGTTTTGTTGCCTGGCCTGTAATCCGTATTGATCCATTTGAAGCCCGTCTATTCCTTACACTTGTGGACAAATTCTGAGTGGGATTCGACAGATATGATTGATTGTAAACAACACACATGCGATAGAACTCGAACCTGTCGCCTATTCGTTAATAAGTAAATAAATGTGAGTTCAGTCCATAGGCTGTAACCCACTCGTCGAACAGAAGGCTAATTGCCGCATCAAGTATAAAACTTGCTTATGGTCAAACCATGGGGGAAGCTTTGTAGTGAATGGTCAAGTATATGGGAGCCTGGAAGACCGTAAAATTCAGTGACGACGAAACAGCCAGAGTGGGATGCGAAATGCAAATGGTTGACCAAAAACCAGCAATCTAATCAGATTACGTCACACTGCCCAGTCCAATCAAACTTAAACATCGGTACGGTTACAAACTGGTATGCCACAAATGGTGGATCGCGCAAGCGCGCAATCCGCTCACTCATATGCACATGTCGTCTGCGTACACACAGCAGAACACAGTACCACATCCTGTACATGAAGGTTTCTATAAGAACCGACCAGTGCACAATGCCACCGAACAATACTTCGTTCAAACACGTCCACTTTCAAAGTTGTGGTTAACACCAGTTGATCTGGTTGGTTTCATCAATAGCAGGTTTTTGAAAACATTCTGGAGACTAAAGTGGTTGCCTTCTGTATGATATGGGATTTTATTGGCCATTGATTCTTTCACTATCTGCCCCTCTTTCCTTGCCTTAATACATATCGAAAGATGTACCTTTCGACTCGCTTGCAACAAGCCCCTGTCTACATTCGGTAGCTTTTTTACTTCGTTCTCGTTTATGGATTGAAATCCATCAACCCTTTGTGATTGACCTACAAACAGGAAAGTATCTACTGCGGCCCCAGAAAGGACACAATTGGTAGTTGAAAACAGTTGGATCTGGTGACTCATGACGAAGAAGCAACCAGCTGCCTCGGCGTTACTAAGTTCAGGTCGGTACTACAGAAATCCATGAATTTAAGATGGGACGTTTGGCGTAGATACTTCTCCACTGAACAACAACGTGGCATTCATTTTTACGTAAACACAAGAAGTGAGTTCGGTCCCCAGGTGTACAAGAAGTTGATAAGACCCAATTACTTTCAACCTACTGTTCGCCCCATGACCGGTTGTAACTTTGGCCAGCTGTTTGCAGAAGACATTTTACGTGGCCAATCGCAATGTGATCAGAGTTATTGGGCAGTCGGATTGTTACCAGTTCTTTGTTTCCATTGGCATGTGAAAGACGCTTCGCTGAATTAGATTTTTCACATACACCGCATTAACGCTCAACCGTTTATTATTTACAGAGGTCACTGTTTCTAGAAACAGACAGATGCTGTTAGTAGTGTAAAAGTTGCGGAAAATACGAGGATGTCTTCTTCACAAAAATAGCCAACTTCGGCAAGACTACGATTCTGTTGTTCAACGTTATGGACAAGAAAAGAAGGGAATGAAGTCAGCAAAATAGTTGAAGTAGTGTAATCCGTGTAGATGAATCACAATAATGTATTATATATGTTGTGCAAATAGCTATTACATTAACTTAAATATGCCGGCTTTCTTCACGAGAAAAAAATCCATAATAAACATGCGCGTTTTCGGTGTTTTCACCGAATTCTCAAATAAAAGTTACGCAATCGGATGAACAAACCCACTCCAGTTTGGGTCTGCAAAACCCTCATGGCTATCACAATATGGGACTGAAGTCAGAATGTGACAAGTAACAAGATACTGGAGTCATCAATCACTCCACACTTGATATGCAGAAGGCCTCTCGGATATGTTACGCAACAAAAAATCGAAGGCCACTCCGGTTCGCTGAGGTATTAGCAGCTAACAAATGGAAACCACACCTCTGTGTACATAAAAGGTTTGTTCGCTAACACAAGGTTGCCCTGATAACTGATAAGCATTGATGTGTGTGTGTACATGTTTTTGTGTGGTTGTTAATTTTGTTGTCTAGATTCACACTGCCCACTGAAGTTTGCCATGTAAATCCACAGACTGCAATTTGTAATTCGATTAGATGCAGCAAAATGTACTCGAGCGATACATTGTGCAAGAACTGTTTCTGGCTTCTCTGTTCCAACAGTTGTGTTGGCAGTTGCGACGACACTTTCCAACTGGACACACCTGGTGATTCCAAAACAGAGTGCACACTCTGCCCTCCAACATATAAGTTTGAGACCTACATGGTGTCTCCTAATCAAAGTAAGCTAGCTATGACACGTTGTTTTTTATTTCACACTATCACAACAGATGCTGGTGAACACAACATCGAAAAGCGCTCTGCTTTAGTCTATAAAATGAACTACTCTTTTCCATCTAGTAGTATGCTTCAAAAAAAGGCATATTGAACACGTTTACGCACGCACGAAAACGCGGCAATACAATTAGCGTTTTGAATATTTCCAGACGCTTGTCCAGAAGGATTCGGAAACATACTTCGTTTAGATCAGAACCAGGGTCACATAGTTAATGGCTAGTGCAAACGTTTCATGCTGGCCCGATCAATCATCCGATGGATGCGTCGAAGATACGTTGGTTGATATACGAAGTTCTAGGCATCCAGTCGGGAGCAGTTGGGCGGCGACTGGACCGATCGTGATCAGGTTGCTTGGCTGAGTGGTTTGTTTACAGAGGCGGTTCGTACAAGATTTACAAATTTCTTGATCTCAAGTGGCACACGATCTTCTCTCACTCAGACCCACATGGACAGCTGACTTCGGTCACGGGAACTGAGCCAGTAGTATTCCGAGAACAAGGCATGAGCAGTGAGACTTTGTTTTACAGTTCGTTTTTATGTTTACCGTTGGTGCGTGATCGAAGCATCTGTTCGTCACAATGAGGCTACTCCTCGGATATGAACCAGGAGCCAAAATCGATTGAATTTCATTGTCCATCATTATGTCGATATTCCCAACAGTTTGTTCCGATTTTCTTCTACAAAGCTGAACCGACCTAATCAGGATTTGTCGTTCAGCGTATATTTGCCAGCTGAGACTATAGTGTTTTATAACTTGAAAATCAGAACCGAATCAACCAGATTATGAATTGAAATCTGAAATCTATCCACAATTTATAAAAGCAAGTTCGACCGCTTTACGCCCTATGCAGAGGTTGTTTCGCTTCTGTCTACAACCTGCAGCACTAGTGGTTTAAAATTAATGAAAATGAGATGCGAACCACCGCTGGATATCGTCTGTGATTAATTGTGCATAACCACGACTGCTTCATACCTGAGAGCGAGTTCACATCACATGTCTTCAACATTAAAAGCATAGCATCAAAGTAACGAGTGACTAGTTTCGGGACCACATTCTCCCAAAGGCTCTGCTCTAACATAGTACGCCTAACTGCAACACTTCAAAATTAAATGTAAAGAACGCTACAGATGAAGAGTTGTACAACAGGCTGAAAAAAGGTCAAGACATAACGTGCATACCGCCCTTGATTCGTGTATAGCCCAACCATACATAACGTCCCAGTCACGTATCATGTTTCTCAAATCTAGAACAGCGAATTGATCAACGTAGATTAGTGCCCACCTTTTATCACGTAAAACGAGTTTCCTCTGGTTTGCGTCAGCTCAGCATTTTAGAAAAGTTGGTAAATTTTTAATCCCAACAGCTAGGCTCAGCATGATTCCAGAAGCGCACTTCAAAGTAGTCATACTAACCGATATGTTCCCACTCTCAGTTGGTCGGTTGGTCACAGTGTGTGCTTTTGTTCAACAAACATGTACGGGCCATAGTTTTAATCGTGCCACCGTCGTCCAATCTCACTAATCCAAGCAGGCTTGCCAAGGCTGGCTTACTCGGCGACAGTGGCCTCCGTCCAATGATAGCGTGGATGGCTGACCAGGCGCTGCTCGTGATCATGAAAGTAAGCATGGGAAGTGGGGCACGAAAGCAAACGAGTCAAAAAACCGCGCTGACGACCCCATGGTGTGCATACAGGCTGGTCACTGTAAACAGTGTTGGGAAGTGAAAATGTTTTTCAGGGTGGGAACCCCATCTTAACGTGTATGGTTGGTCTTTAGTTAGACAACAACCACAAAGGTTAAGTTTCTTTCATTGCTACATTTCAAGTTCAAGCAGCCGGGTTCCAAGAAATGCTATACTCATTAAATCCGTTTGATTATGTTCATCTACATAAATCCGGTGTGCGCACCACGTAGAGTGAGTACGTTCCAATACGTTGGAAACATGTTTATTTCGAGACTGTCGATAATTATGTCATGAAATTGTCAACTGATGCGGCTAGATGCTAGAAAAAGTCCGGTGTACTCGAATGTTCCCCGTACACTGTAGCCATACAAGGTTGGACAAGTCAACTAGATACGAAACAACAAGAGTCTTCGTCAGATTGGTCCATGGACGAATAAACAAGGCTTTCGAATGAGTACAGTGAATAAAACAAGAACGTGTTTCAGAAATCAACAGCGGGCGTAGAATAGTCACCAACTGTTGAATAATTTGTTAGTCATTTGAAGATATGAATAGATTCACACCGACTACGCTGTCCTGTTTTTGCCCATCTATGTATGAAACAGTATGTCCAGTCAGTGGAAACAATGGAAAAGACCTAGAGTAAACTGGAAACTCACAGACTGAATGTGATCAACAGCAAGAGACGAGTGCTGTTGCACAAAATTCTAACAAGCACATCACAAGAAATAAACCTGTTACGTTCAGTCCGCACCGGTCAAGAGTTAAGTTCATTTTGTGTCCAGTAACGTAAATAAATCTCCGACCCACTGCTATCAGGTTCTTAACGACTGTGTAGTTCGTTTCATGAGCTATCTGAAGATTTGTCTTTCTGGTTATTTAGCCATATCTGTCAAACTAGATGAATTGTATTTTTTTTCTATTGAAGCTATCGAAATTTGTCACACAGTATTCAACGGGAAAATGTATTTCCGATTGGGTAGATTGTATGATTGGACGAAAAACAACAAGTGAGTCCTAATGCTGTGCGTTTCACTACTACTGGCGTATCATTGTAGTATTTAGCTAGATCAAACAGAACTGACTGCTGTCTCCGTTTTTGGAATGTGAGCTTTTAATGCTCAGAATTGGACACTGCAAGTAGATCTAAGAATCGCACCTGAATCTAAACCTCCCACGTAATTGATCAGAAGAAGACCTCGGACTGGTCGCAGTAGGCAGTTATTACCCATGGGATAAGAATGCATTAGCTAACATCAGTGGTACGCGCAGCATCACAAGCTTTGATGTGACTAATCCAACAGAGGACAAACGACTTCGTGAATAACGAAGGAGTGTTTTCCAAATCCTAAATCGACGTTGGACAGATCCACTACTAGATTGTCTGTTGTGTTGCGGTTTGGATAACCAACGAACAGAATATGTTTTCACTAAAATTTTCCTCGGTGTTCTAAAGGTAGACACGTGATCGATCCAGAATCAACGAAGCCAACGCTACCCATTTGTACGGAAACTAACAGAAAGGCAGAGAGTAAGGTGTATTTCACATCTGAAGTACTCTACTGAATATCTACCTTCCGGTCAACCTACGAATAGTAGTGAAGATGATTCTACCCGGTAAGTACCTCCGGCAGCTCTCTTTACAGTGAATGTGAAAGAGTTCGGTGAATACATATGGTGTTTCACGGCGAATCACCCGTGGTCAAGATATAGTAAGATAATGTCCGCCTAAACGCTAGATGGGTATAACGATCGGTAGTTCAAGTATAGTCGGCAGACGTCTAATGTGAGGGGAACCCACTAGTTTCTAAACCAGGATAACAGAAACGCGACATCTCATGTGATACGTGCGTGTAAATGAAATCGATCACTTATTTACGCGATAAGGTCAGTCAGACAGTAACTTTACCTTGGTGAGACAGTATTCGGTAATATGTTCGCTCGAATTGCAATTCGATGTCATAACGATCCATACCTTATTGTTTTGGCAGGGCTCCTGAGTACACTTATTATCGAACCATTCCTCTTTGATGAAAACCTTACAGGTAAACCCTATATCCAACTAGAACATTTGTATCTCTAAATGTTGCATGAGATTTTATACTGTGAATTCATGATGTAGATGTTATTGATCTCTTTTCTTCTTTTCTTCGCGTGACAGTGAACCAAACATGCCGGTGAAGCATCGTATCTCTGACGGTTGTTTGTAGATTCAGTCAGGCAAAATCTGCACAAACATATTGTGGTGGATACTCAGGCCGGAGGTGTGGGTGTTCCAACGCTATAGTGGATTTCGCAACTAGGGCAGCTTTGGGTGCTTTCTTCGCTTCCAAAGCGGCTTGTCGCTCTTTGCGTAGTATTTCCGCCTCTTCATCGTCACTATCAGATCCGAAAAGATTATCGACGTCGTCCTCATCGTCCGCAACAGTTGTAGCAGTTTTTGCTGGTGCTTTTTCTGATGTACCGTACTGGTCACCTGGTTTCATTTCACCTGAAAAGGCTTCACGTCCATCGCCAAACGATTCAGTGTGCTTATACCAACGGAGAAAATTTTCAAACTTGTCAGATGGTCTTTTTCCCACACACTGGAAGACAACCACATCCGCTTGGGGAGGCTGGTAACTTTCGATGCAACCCCTACTAAGCAAGTAACCATCCAAAGCATCAAGACCAGCCGCAAACCTCAAGTCACCGAAGCCCATCGAGTGACACACCGGGAGAACCGAACCAGGTTATCCGACAGGTCCATCCTGACACTGGCATTTCGTCGAAGGCCATGTCGATCATGAACTTCTTTCTGAACGACATTTTCGAGCGCACTGCTGCGGAGCCTAGCCGCCTCACCCATTACAACAAGCGATGATTCATCCAGTCGCCCCCGCCGTCCCCGATCCGCTCTTTATGGGGTTTTGGACGTGGCTCCCCCCGCGTCGAAGTATTCTGCCGAGTGTTGGAATACCCGCACCTCCGGCCTGAGTATTCACCACAATATTACCGAATATTGTCTCACCAAGGTAAAGTTACGGTCTGTATGTAATACAGTACTATAGAGTAAATAACGTAGCACTCCGTTTTTTTACCATCATTCCACCTCAACAAAAATGTGTTGATTTTGTGTAACATTGAAGAGAAATGTATATCAAACTAGTGATAGCCAGTAATAACGACATGCTACATTGGTTCACCTTAAGAATACACAAAATTGTCTCACCATCAGTAGTTAGTTCGTCCGAAACGACGCATCGTCTTGTTACACAGAGTCCGCCAGCATGATCTGGTTTCAGTATAGTATTTATTCTAGTCCAATTGGTGCACAGCATTGTTCAAGACAGAGTGGGTTTGTGGAGCAAAAGACGTCTCAGTTTGAATGACACTGTTCACTGAGCTGTCCACACCAATCTGACCAACACAGCAAGTTAACGACACCATGACACCAATCTGTGGTTAGTACAGTGGAAATGACACCGGTATGAAGTAGATTAGAGTCAGTAACGAGGCCACGACAGTGAGAAATGCCAGCTGGCTGTCTGCGCAACATGATTAAACGGCATCACGTTATAATCCACAAATGGTGTGGTAGACTTAAAAACGCAGCATTTCGTGCAACGGTTTTTACGAAAGAACTGCTACGTTTCAGCCGATTCTTTACTAATTTGTAAACCTTTTTCGTTCGTGGAAGACAGCTTTCTATTACCTGTCTATTTGTCAAAATACTGTCACTATAACGCAATCCGTTGGGGCAATTGCCATGTTTTTTTCTTTATCCCATTACACTTTTCGTTACACACTGGGTGCTAGCTGATCGTTGTCATCAAAACGCTAGCGTTTGTCAACAGTCAGGTGCTATCGGTCGCGGATCATAGAGGCCGAAACACCGCAACTTAGGAGCCGTGTACTTTGACCCGAGGTGCGCGTACACCCTAGTGCCAGTTGTGATGGTTGTGGTTACAGTGAAACGATGGTTTAGTTAGCTAACCCAGCTCAGTTAAGATGTTTATATTTGAACATGCGTTTTGGATAAAGATTTTCAGTTGGAATTCTATGAAAGTTGTTTAGATTCAAGATGTTGTTTCCGGATGCTCAATTTCGGATCATTGGCGTGTACGAAGAAGCTATAGCAAAACACCACAGTAAAACTGTTCTATGCAAAGTGGATAAGGTATATCGTTAGGAAAGTGTTTAGGTGAAATATCTGCCAGAATGTGTCAGGCACGTTGCCCCAGCCTGAAATCCCTGCTAACGTCTGGGTGTTCGGCATTAACCTGGCCTCAGCTAAGAAATTCTGCTTTATGGTGAAAGGAATCTTTGGATTTGGTTTCGACTGATTCTGTTCTGTTACGGTGCGAACAAAAAGGCTAACGTGTTGTAAGAAACGTTTATCCTAGCTGTCTAACTTGATCACACCTGCGCAGAGTGAATGTGCGGTTAACAGCCAATGAAATGAAAGTGGCCTTGACTAATCGAACGTCAGACAGACGCGCACAAGGACGACTGAGTGCGCCTGAACAGATGTATACCACAGGCAAACAGAGCGGGTGTGTGTTTGTCAAAGAGGCAGAAGAAAACAATTTGGCAACACGTCTACTGCCACCGTGCGGCGGTTACTACTCATTACCTACTGCGTTCACCGGTACGTTCACTGCAATTTTTATTTGCAAATCTCTCGTCGGTGCAACCCGGTCGTGTTAAAACTCGCTTTCGCTGTCCCGAAGTAAGAAAGCCACACCTGGTCTAGTAATAGCTGTTGCCTTCATGTGGACGTTTTCACATGGTACTAGTGTGATCTCACAAGAATGAGGTGTTTATTACTAGGTACATATAACAAGAAGTCCATACATGCCTCGACTTAGCTTCGCGCGTCGTTTTGCCCGACTGACTGTTGCAATGTTGACCACCGGTTTACTCGCTCAGTTTCCTCATATAACCAAACAACCATTAGTGTTTGATCACTGCACTTTCTGGATTCTGACTGATTTCAGCACGTGCGTCTTTATTTTTGTTCATATCACACTGCCTACTACTGCTCAGTTGATCACGAGTTGAACAAAACGGAAATCATTACTCACAAGCGAGAGTGGTTGAGCGTTCAGATTTGATAATTCGGTCGTGCGTAATGTGGAGTCAATGGCGCAGTGGTTAACACGGTTGCCTCATGATTGGAATGTCTAGAGTTCAAATCTCGGTCGTGGCAAGGATATGCACTACTGACGAGCTCTAATGAGAGCGAAACTTGAGTCTAGTGCCTGTTTTCGAAAGAGGCTGACAAGAAAGTCTATCTGAATGCGAACGCTGCGATCAATTGTGGGTGATGGTCAACTTTAAAACGGAAATCCTTAGATGAAGGTTCTGACGGTTCACAGGTAAGCCTACATTTGTGTTCTTGTTGTGAACTTGTAGGTATTCAGTCGGTGTCAAATATATTCCAAATAACGGTGAACCCCCTCCTTCCGATCAAATTACGCGATACCTCTATGTATACAGCCAAGCAGAAAGCGATGGCGAAAAAATGAAGAGTTGCATCACCTTGCTGGATGAACTGACATAAACGGTTCGCAGTTGTCAAAGCATCCAAACACTGACAAATCAAAGGAAGTGTTCAAATACGTACTGACAACGGCGAGAGACTCAGGAAACAGCTGTCATGGGACCATATCGCTGCTTCTAAAATGAACGCGTGGGTTATTTTGTAGAACAGGTATAAACATATCACAGACCTGTACAGTGAGGTCTTTAGAAGCTCACTATCACACAGTTAAAAGCGAGCTACGACGTTTTGTCTGTAAATTTGTCACCATATGTTACAGAGTACTCATTTTTTTATGCGACTGCCCGAAGTACTTATAAATCATAAAGATGAAATGTTATGTGTGATAAGGTCATTTTTGTTGAAGGAAGAAAGTTACAGAAAAAACCGTGAAAATACTACGTCTACTTCGGCTGGCAGTCCATTGGACGGAGATAGTCCGACGTACTTCTGTTGCGGAATCTTGATGCATCGTTTCATTGTCTTTCCCATAAATAAATCCACCTGGCTTGGTTTTATGTTACTCGATTTTACTCACCATACACCACTAAATTCCGTCAATTAACCAAGGAGCCTAGCGTCCTTGTACAATAGCTGAACGAGTACACCCCACAGACTGTCTATCGGGCTTAGAATAAGACCACTTGGTAGAATATCTAACACTTGTTCTATGAGGAAAGAGGCACGTTCAGATGACATGAGACACTGTTTTGATGGATGTTTATATACTGCTGCTCCCTTGACATGATAACCAGTGGTGTAGTGACGTTAGAATTCGCTATTTATTCATTACCACCCCATCTTTAAAACTACGCCGGGGACCAGTATCCAACATTTATCATCAACAGTTCCAGCTCGTTGTAGTCATTTAGATTAAATTGCTTCTCGTTACTAAAGTGCGCCTTCTCGCCACAGTGTCTACAAGATGAGTTCTTGACCATTTTAATTGGTGTTGGGTTTGCAGTTGATTTGTATATAACCTTTTCGTCTTCTGATAATTCATATGGTAACAGTCTTAGAATATCTCTTCTAATCTTTCCTGTAAGAATAGCCAGCGTAACCGTGGCGTTCAGCTTTGGACACCCATTGTTGTATACGACGTGGATCAAGAATATCCACGTTTGTTATATCCATAGATTAAGTTTAATACTGTTGACTTTTTCCATTGTTTGCAAACGGATATGGATTTTTCTGGAAAGCAATGACAAAATACCTTGAACTATGAGGTCTCCTGTCGTTCACTTAAGCCAAAGCAATAACCCACCCCAATTCGCCAATGGATTCATCATGTGTCATGGTGTAAATGGTACCGTTACGCCCTTCCTAACGCTTTCTGCCTAAGCTCATAGTGACGGCAAATTCATCCCCGAACTACCAGTTGATGAACGCGAGGCCCAAATCAAGCGGGGGCGTTCGATCATAAGATGCCGAAAATTCATGGGCACTTTGTTTTCGACTAATCTGCCAGATGTGAGATTCCCACAGTGCTAAAATCTGGTATGACGCCTTGAAGTAAGCGATATGAGTGGTATGATAAAGGGTGCATAGTCAAGCCGGCTTGTCCAAAAAGGGAAGATCGTGAAAATTGATCTTTTGTTTAATAATCTTTAACAGATGCCACACAAATGTCTGGCCTAACGAATTTTCCACCGACTGAGTTGTCAGAAAATTTTGCGCGCGTATGAAAATTTTGTTGAAAACTGCTATGGAACATTGGGACATTTTTGGAATTGGATGATACTTGGAACATAACTAAGTTAGGATATATTGAATTATTTCTCAGGGGTCATACCATCCTACTGGGGTTTGATTATGGCATTCATTCTGTAGGGGCATACACGTGTATCTGTGAATTAACGTTGCATGAATCGCCACCCTGTTTCTGTACCTGCTAATACACTGTGATCAGCTATTCACTGGGGTCTTCTCTCTGATTTTCAACTCTGAGAAATCTGTCTATGATCGCTGCTCTTGCGTGTAAACTATCATTCGTTGCTGGCGGGATAAGTGATCACAGAATAGAGGTGTGCATGCTAAGCCAGACTTTAAAGCCTTCGTGAACCGGATAAAATGCTGACATAAATGAGTCGTGCTATGGAATGAGAACATCACTATGCCAGCATCCTGTTTACAAATTGGACGGTTGCTTTGATGAATGGACATTCAAAGTAAGGAAATATCCATAGGGTGTAAATCGTAAGTCTTAAAACTCCTACATCCTCAGTTTTCTGGGGGAGATGAGGACGTAAAACAATTTCACGCTCCTAGAGTATCATCAGATTCACTCTCGGAGGTCATGATGGGGACACTCCAAAGACTGCTTGCGCTCACAAAACTGACAGTTGTATACCGCACAAAAGTTCATGTCAGGCGCCATCATACGTCGGAATCGGTGGATAATTTTTTCTGGGAACTACGACGACTAGCACTAGAAGTATTCCGACAGTTGTCTCCAGAGGAACGTTATTATCAATTTTTGATGAGCACAAGTCCCTTTCGTTTCGAGCATCAGACAACTGAGATCTGGAAAACGAAAAATGATAGAGACAAAACGACTGTCATAGATAAAAGTTTATCCAAATTACTCCACCAAATGAAACAGGCAGATGTTTTCGATGCTACAACTTTCGAGCGTATCAGACGTACGGTCTTCCCAAATTTCACATTAAGACCGTTCCTAGACACGTACAGTTCGCCGTATCATGCTTTAGCAAAATGGCTAGTGGAGCTGCTGGAGCCGGTTAACTCAAGACTAACTCCTTTTAGCCTGAAGAAGACCTTCGACTTTGTAGACTCAATCGACTAAGTGAATATCGAGAAAGACAACATGTTATTTTTGGATGTAACTTCTTTATTCACTAATGTTCCGTTGCAAGAAACTGATGAGTACCTCTGCACCTATATGGAGAACAATCAAACTGACTTCAAAATTACAGCGGGGAAATTGAAGAAACCACTATCGTTTTGCACCTGTAATGTTCAAGTTCAACTTAATGTCGATTTACATAGGCAAAAGGATAGAGTGGAAATGGGCTCGCTTCTAGGTCCGCTGCTCGCAGATATATTTATGACCAAACTGGAGATCACTAAACTCAACCACACCGTAACTAAGTACAAGCTTTACAAGCGCTGTGTGGATGTTTTTTGTCTCGTTCCAAACGATGATTATCCCCAGGTCATGCTAGATGAGATCAACGGAGTACACTGGAATACAAAGTTCACCGTCGAGCTAGAACATCATAACAAACTCGCATTCCTAGATGTCGTGTTCCTTCGTCCACCAGAGAGAACAATTCATAGACCGATTCATAAAAAATTGACATGGACGGGTCAATACAGGTATTTTCACAGTTTTGTCCCTTTGAAGTACAAAAGAAATTTGGCACTTTGTCTGTTGAACAGAGTGCAAAACGTCTGTACACCGGACACTCTCCAAAAGGGGGTAAGATATATTCGAGAAACTCACTGGAAATGGATACCCCGAGAGATATATGGATAAAAACCTGAAATCCGGTACGAAACTTAAACTCGCCCAGATAGCGGAGAAAGAGCCGGTTTTCATTTATCTCTCATTTAGAGGTGAAGTTAACAGCGAAATAATTAGCCGCGGATTTTTAAATGCGGTCGAGATTGCCGTGTCGTTCGACACCTGCCCGGTACTGGTGCCACGCCTTAAGGATAGTTTGCCAAAGTTCCCTACGTCCCTCCTTATCTACTTTCCCACCTTTCAAGTAAGTTACTTTGGGAGAGCCACAAGACGGCTATCGAAGAGGACCCGTGAACACCTACGGAAACGGCTTTCAGAAGGTTCGCTAAAGCCCATTTCCAGTGCAGTCGGCTCCCACTTAATCGACACTGGTCATCGAATAAATCCGGATGAATCGTTCCGAGTCATCTACAAGGTTCGTCAAGCCAGCTCCAAAGCTGTCAGTAGGCGATTATTATCAACCGTCAAGGCTATTCCTATCAGACCGCACAACTCCTCCCTGTGTGCCTGAAAACAATTCGTGCAAACCCTCCACCTCCTTTGGCCAATCATTCCACATCCTTTTGAAACCGGAACAAGCGTGAACCGCTTGACACTGATGAACGCATATCTCATGACAGGCCCGTGTAACACCCGAACACATTCACCAACACCCCACTCTCCCCCAGTAGACTGTGATCCGTGCCATTTCTCTAATTTTTATGTCCTGTTTTACTCGTTGTAATTTCATTGTGAGCAGCTTGACCTCTGAGCACAGAATTGCGGCCACAATCACCAGCTTCGAACTACCCGAGTAAAACGAGTTGGGTATTTTAATCCATATGCGCCAGAACATTTGATTAGTTGTACCCCTAAGTCCGATTTAAACAAACAGTATATTTACGCTGGCAAAATAGACGGTGAAGCTATCCGGTTTTTGATTGGTACCGGTGCTTGCGCTCTAATTTAAATTAGGTCTTGCAGCCAAACTAATCTGTAGCATATTGCAGCCTGGGTACTACCAACGAATGTTAACACCTAACAGCAACACCCCATATACAGGAGCAGAAGTGATAGCCACAGGACAGATAGCCAACCTGGCTTTAAGTACACGGTGGTCGCGATTGTGCAAGAAGTTGCCAGTAAAAATACATGGTTGTGGAATTGTTGAGAGGCTTCGTTTTTCGATATGTGGGTGAGTAATATGGCTGCACTGTTACATCTTCCACATCTGGCTGACCGGAGTAGGGCATCATCATTTTAATTTCCCCGATAAATTGAGGCCGATACGCCAGTTGTGGCTCCTCGTAAACAACAGGCCTGCTAGACGTTGTATTGCTCCGATGGATTAGCTGAAAAAGATTCAAGGTAGGTACTGACGTGGTGATCGAATGGGGACAATAACAGGCAGTCACCAGCATGTATTTCTGTAACGATTTTAGTCGTGATAATCCATATGAGAACAGGGAGTAGATGGTATGAAGGATTAAGTATAGCCTTTTAGAGAACCGGGTTTCTGGACAACAGATGTCTTTCACTTCAGAGCGTGTTACAGTAACGGCGACGTATTCCGATGCTTCTAGAACTAAGGTCGGGGAAAAAGAATGCGTTATGTGTGTCTTCTGATATCCGTTATCGTTCCTTAACTCAATCGTTCTAAACAGGGAATTAAATGTCTGTTTGTGGACGACGCTGAAGTGTAGTTGGTGGATTAATCTTGATGTTAGGTGGGTCTGCAAGATTTCCGTTCTGCGCTTAGGTCTTAAAGGAGCTGCCGTCAAGTCAGTGAACGTTCTTTCTGTAACTACAGTTTTAGTTGCTAATAAGGTACTTATCCAGTTGGTTGACATACCGAGAACCTCGAACATGGTTTAGAAAGCGGGAGATGTGAGAGCGAAGGGAATCCTGTTTCCATCTACTTTCACGAGAATACACTGTTGCTAAAGTTGTCCCGACGTCACCAGAAGGTTGAGAAAACGTCACTAGTGACCCTTTTCTGAATCAAGCTACGTCAGTATGAGTGAGACTGCGGGGATAGGTTTTGGTTCTTTCAAATGGCGGACTTCACTAGTAACATCAGTTCCGGGGCACAGAGTGAGAGAGGTTTATATCGCATAAATTTTCATTCCATCTAAAAAGTCCGTCAGTGATACGCACATAGACAAGTGGTCTACAAATTCGGAGAATTTTCGTTTATTTTCAGCAAGGCTACACCACCATTGACCGTCAGGTACTGATGTTGCTGCGTCCCTCTTCTTCTGTACACAGGAGTTTTGTGTGTATCAAATTGAACTAGAATTAGGTGGCGACTGTTTTTGACGCGCGTGATTTTGCGCCGTCATCTTGATGGTCATCAACGGACAGAAAATCGACTTTTCCGGATTTGGTTAGAGAGGTGGAGTCGCTCGTTATACGATAATGCTCCAAAGTGCATGGTCAACTGTGTTTCCGGAACATCCTTGCAGATGGCCCAGTGCTTCCTTGAGAAAAAATCACATGATCTAAATAGTTTTCTTTCGTGAATAAATAAGTCGGACAGCTGGTCAACCGTTGATGTCCATAGTCCGAGCTGCTGAATGTTCGAAGACAAAATGTATGAACATTATGATCGTCAGGGTCATAGGTGGTACTAGAAACATTACCGCATTTAGCAACTAATGAAAGAAAGCACGACATAAATAGATGTCCAAGGTGTGGAAGTTTTACCTGTTTCTGTTGTTAGTTGAAATGTCCGGTGTCATTTTCTGGGCTCCAAATCGAGGATACCCTGACAATAGTGTGCTGGGCGATGCCAACCAACCTCAGTTTATTAGGAAATACGTTATTTATGAGGAAAAACAGTGCTTAGAATTATTACTGGACGATAAAAGTTGCGTGTTTTAATTGGCCCGTCCCTTGTTACGTTTCACAGCCTGGCGTTAAACAACTCAACTGTTTAAGTCACACACGAGTCCAGACAACTGGCGTTAATCTCCATCTCTTACAAGCAAATTCGACGTATCAAATGTCCGTCGTTTTTGCCGATCGGCACCGATCGACTAGAATCCCGCCTACAGCTACCCGTGCTTGAGCTGTGATTGGTTGAACTTCCTCTAATCAGAAAACCTCTCGAGCCCAATCTCATTACGTCCAGATTCCTGACTGGTTTCCCCGTTATGTTTGCGGCTCAAGGATATTACTGATGGCTGGCTCAGTAAACTGAACCTCAGTTAAAACTTAGCAGATTGACTAGCTATTAAGATTAAGTAGGATGGGGCGGATGAATCTGGTAATGAGTCAAACGTCATTCATCTCGATTATTTTTTTTAGGGACAGCGTTGACCGGTGAATCAACGGCTGGGCTTGGTCTGCAAAGGTACTAAATGGAAACTCCTCAATACCCAGCTGTATGTAGTGGCCAGAATATCCTAGCTGATCACCAGAAGAGATGGTAGTTTAATCGGAGCTCGTGTCATTTGTATTAAAATGTGAAGCTGGTTGCGTCAGTTGAGTGAATGGAACTTGTTTCAGGATTTGGCGGGGTTTGTTCCAGAGTCTGTTATGGTGGCTGTAGAAGATCAGTGGATTCGGCAAATGCAACCTCAGGCCAGTCAGTGAAGTCACATATACGCGCCAACAGGTGTGAGATATGGCAATCAAACGATATGCATCGACTGAAGCGATCAACACAGCACAACCAGTTAGTCCTCGAGAAACGATCAAGAAATAGGGCATCACTGACTGAAAACTAATGTTACGGACACAAATCAAATGGCATGCCATCCGTTGAAATCGAATAAGACATCGATTATGATAGTTGACCAGTAGATTCAAATGGTCAATATGACTACGACTATGATCTGTGCCACAACCGATTTGATCGGAGCCCAGCCAAGGTTTTGATTTCACGGAGGGTCTCTGAACAGCTTCCAGATCTGCTTAGCCTAATGATGACACCTGGCAAAGCGTGCACTCCGACTTCGACATGTAGATCCTCCATGTAATTCAGACCAGCTGGTTGGTACAAACTGATGCGATGGCTGATACTGTCACATGTGGATGAAGTCCATCCGTTTTCGTGTTGTGTTAACGACAAGTTTTATGCGGGTGTCTTGATGTCGTCATTAAAAGGTTAAACGCTCCAAATGACCGTAGTTGATTTACGCTCAGGGTTTTTCCACCGTAACAACTTCAGCTGTTTCCAATGCTTGTCACTGACCTGTTCGGTATCTGGCCTTAGACACTGCTGTATACGCATCATGGCCGCCTGTGTGGCCCACACTCGTGCCAAGACGCCAGGTCCGTTCTGATTGGTCATGGATTCAGCGGTCACTTAAAAATAACGCTACCGCTTGTGAATGTGAAAATACTGTACGCACTTCTACTGAGTCACGGGTTCTCTCTACCGCTGTTATTTCCTGTAAGGCCTACTGTTGGCTGAGCCCCAATGGGAACACAACAGACGCAGAACAAGGGTAGTTCGGCGAATACACAGGGGTGTATAGGTCATTCCCATATCGCCCTACCATTTCATTTCCAGTGTTGATCAGTAAAGCGTGGTTGTAAGAAGAAGGGACAAGCAGTGTGTTGAACGTCCCGGATGCTTCTGATGTCCATAACTTAATGAACCACACTGGAGGTTTAATTCACTATGTCACTGACAGCGCTGAGGACCGAATACCCCGATTACTGAGGTTCTGTGGTCCGTCTGATTTCAAGCATATATATATATATATATATATATATATATATA